>JAANDG010000243.1:0-202011 GCA_036852015.1 Pelodera strongyloides
ATTTGCAATTAGGTGGATTGGACTTTGGCCCAGATGAAATAGTATGTTTCATGCCAAGAAGATAAGCTCAACGAATATATAATATCTTGTTCTGTGTTTGCCCTCGTCAGTGCATGTTTGTCAATAAATTTGTCAAAATATGTATTCACTGAAAGAAACAAAGCCGACAAACAACTGATTTGAAGTGGAATTAGTCCGTGTAATACAGAATCTATGAGAAATCTAGTAGCTATTAGGAAAACTGGAAAATCACTATAGCTGTTGCCGTGCACTTCTTTCAACACTTTGTGGCACGTTCGAAGTTGCTTCAAAACACGTGTAGTCGTAGTACTATGGCTTTGAATTGACGTAAATAAAGATCAGATTATTGGAAACAAATTGGAAATTGATCTCAAAACCGTTGCTTTTTCGTTGTTTATAAATGTGGATGGATATATACATATACAAAAACCAAGAGGCTCATAAATTTCCTTGCGCTTTCAGAGAAAATTGCAAATGTAACCTTTTGACAAATTAAAGTACGGGCTACTGGGATTCCACCTTTAGGAACACTAAATTCAGATTTTTAAATCGGTATGACGCGTGATTATGCCAAGTGGGTTCCATTCCGTGCCGGAAATGACCCAAACAAGGGTATTTGCCTAAAATACACGAGAATGCAGTCGTGCACGGCCTTACGTATCAAAATCATGTCACCCCCAGAAACCGATCAACGCGAAGCGCTTGTAGTACCAGCATCCGAGAATTAATCCTTGTTTTTGTGCTTGTTTTGCTTTGTAGAACACATATTGCACTATGGGACCTTTGCAAATAAGTTTTTCTGCGAACATATGCTTCATCTTGGTTCAAGGCCGAGTTCTTGAACAAATAGGTCTCCGTTTTACAAAGAAAAACCATAATCTATTGTTTCCACATGCCTGAATATTTAATCTCTTGACTCTGTGAAAGTTCATCACCTGAACTCTGTTCATATCACAGTAAAACGGTGGCTTTATTAGTCCTTAAAGTTCATCCTATTATTTCGATAACACGTCTAAGCCGTTTCTGTGATAAGGGCAACAGTGCGTCAATATAAGGGGAATAAAAATAAAAATAGACAAGGCCTGCAACTACCTGGTAGTGATACTTGTTTAGCCAGGTCAAATACCGGACTTTACTGAACTTCACAAATTTCGACTAACAAGTAAAGTGAGAGCAAAGGCAAGTCTGAAGTGGCTTTCAAGTTGTTTCCGTCGTAAAATATCGTGAGCGAGTGCATCACGACGAGCGACGAGGAAATACAGTCTGCATAAAATAAAGCGAAATGAAATAAAGGCAATTTCCCTCCAACAACAAATCTCTTATCGTGGCGTATGTGTGATGGCACGTTACACGCAGGGTGTTGAAATTGCGTGAAAAATAGGCGATACAACTGCCTTGACAGGTAAAGTAAACGTGCCAATGTAATTTAAGTCTTGAAAACTGTATTGAACCAACCCTTGAATAAAGGAGCATGATCTTGTAGCATGTCGAGTTGTTTCTCGGTAAATGTTGTTCATATTTTCCTGAACGTGGCTAGCGTCGTAAATTTTTGGTCAAGTTGTAATTGCTGTCGTAAATGGTTTTCAATATTATGATCTTTAACAGAAAGCCCCCTCTCTATGTCTAACTCTCTATGTCTCTAACGCGCTCTCTCTCTCTCTGCCAATCTCTCAAAACCACTCTCTCTTCCTCGCTCCATTCGTCGTATATCACACATTATTTATCAGTTTGCTGTGTATCTCTTCTGATGTGCGACTTCCGATTCCATCACTATGATAAGAACTACTCTTTTGAGAGAGTTTTGTTTCTTTACTGGCGGACCATCACCTGTTTTTACCAAAAATTACTTCCAATGTTTACTGGTGCGCAGCGAAAAAAATCGTATGAGCCTAACTCTGGCCGCGAACCTTGCCAGAGACGCGCCAGAGACTGGCCAGTATATCGAGTGTTACTCTCCAGTATCTGGCCAGTAGCACGTGTGATAAATCTGACAAAGATAGGGCGAATATACCGCGCACATTTTTTTTTGCTTCGCATCGATATGTGTTCTTCATTTTCCTAATATCTGCTCGCCAGGCCTTCGCCGCGCGAAGTCTCGCGCTATGTTTTCCCCCAACACCCGTTTTCAGTTTGGAATTGTTTCATAACGTTCATAATTAATAAACATCACTTTTCATACTTGGTAAACAGTGTGTTATTTTCCTCATTAGTGACAACATTGTTTATTGAAAAGAAACTTTTTAATGTAAAATTAATGTCTTATCAAATGAAAATGACTGATGGCTAAGTAAACATAACTGAAGCAAATGGCTCCCGTGGTAGGAAATAAACCCCTACAATAAACATCTGCATTCATCAAGCCTTGCTCTGCTTTGTTAATTCCTAAAAGATACAAATTTTTTACAATTTTCTTTTAGAATAAAAAATGACTGCTGAAGTTCGAAATCGAAAGCCAAGTCCAAAGGTTAGATTTCGTGAGGAACTAATCATTGCAACAAAGGCGACCAGTGCCGGATGCGCAGAATATTACAGGTAGTTGATGCCCATTTCTGGAAAAGTGTCAGCTAGCCGCACACAACTGGCTCAACCTGAGGAGGTAACGCTCGCTGGTCCGGGCTCGGCTGTTGCGCACCAACAGCGCTGTTTTGGTGCAGTCTAACTTCAAGAGTTTTACATTGGGACACATTTTCATAATGGATATTAGAGGTTCAAGCATGGACTAACTATTTATTTTCTGGATCTTAATTTTCCATGTATTTACGTTAGTACAAATTATTTAATCATACATTGTTCTATTCTAGTAAGCAAGAAGATCTACTGGAGTCCTACACAGAAGACCAAGAATGTATTGAAAACGGACCAAAGGAGGATGCAGCTGAAGGAGTACGCAAATATTTTATTGTCAATGACTCTTCTTATCTTTGGTCACTTAACGCTAGGGTACCACCTTATACTACCAAGTATGTAACTTAACTGATTACACCAATGGCTGGGTTCCTCAGTTCTTCGACGAGCTTCTGATGTAAACTTCCGAAATCTTCAGACTAGGACAGAGCGATAAAATATTTCGATCTTCAATTCAGTTTCTTTCAGACTAAAGCCGATCAATGGATTTCGACCGTAGTTCTAGCTATCAACGTCGGTTTATTATTGGCCAAGGCCTTTTCTACTTGGATTACACATGGATCATCACTTTCTATTATTTCAACTCTACTTGACTCTATTGTTGATATCACAAGGTTTGGTTTTGACATACATTTGAACGTCGTTTTTTTTAAAGCGAAATGCCAGCCTCTTTGGAAAATTTGCATATGATAAGCAAATCCTATGTATCCTATGCTAATTTTGTACGATTGCCGTGGACGATCGTAAAAAAATAGCATAGGATACATAGGAACATATGATTTGCTTATCATATGCAAATTTTCAAAAAGGGGCTGGCATTTCGCTTTAAAGCGAAATACTGGCTGGTTTTTGAAACACATCGAGTACACCAGCATTATTAGGCAGCTTATGCAAAGATCATTCATTAGAAAATAAAAAAAAATCAAGCTAAATTCGAGCAAATTAGCGTAAATACGTAATAATCCAGCTGTCCACGATGCGTTTCAAAAACTGGCCGGTAATTCGGCTGCTGGCCTATGTTGAAACAACTCTGCCAATTATGGAATTGCCTTGTGAATGTATGAACGTTTTATTTGGATTTCAGCGGTGTCGCCGTCTGGTACGCCACGCATTTAATAATTAACACTGATGCGCTACACTACCCGAGAGGACGGGAAAACCTCGAAAATATGTCCATTATATTTCTCGGAGCGGTATGTTTTATCAGAATACAATGTGAAACTTTGACAGTGTTGATATTTAGTATTTCAAATCTATCCCTGCGTCGATTTTTACCTTTTCATCAAGTCTTCAGGCAAGGTTGCAGCTAGGAACCACTCCTGTTTAATGAAGAACAATGAATAGTTAATCCAAAAATGCTGGGGAAGTGCTCGTTCATAGACTTCGCATAAAAAAAAGTTGCATACATATAGTACGAAACCAAATGATATCGTGTAAAAATTCAATGCATTCGATTTTTTCAGGTGATGGGTCTTGCCAATATGCAGGTCGTATTTGATTCAATTCGTGCGATTATCTTCGGAAAGGTATTTTTCTTCTTCTTTTTGTTTGTTTGTTTGTTTATTTGTACCGTAGCCGTAGCATTGTTGGGGCATGGAGAACCCCATCTCTATGATAAGCATATTCTAATTTGTTCGAGACCAGTGGAGAACCGTAGGACCTTTTGAACACTCTATTCTCAGACCCTTGATTAACGATCACGTTCTTTAGGTGTAAATACTTATTTATTTGTTGTATTTCATTCCAGCCCCCACCCGATATCACTCCCGTTTCGTTGGTCATTCTTCTGGGCACAATCCTCATCAAAATCGTCCTTTGGCTGTGGTGTTCAAAGAGGAAAAGCAGTAGTGCCGAGGTTCTGGCCACAGATCAAAGGTACCTTATTTATACACAATGTATAACTTTTCATCAACCTCATATAACTTAGCTTTTCCAGCTTTAGCTGTAGGTTTCACGGTATAGCTTTTCACCACGGGTTCGAATACACAATGTTACCATCGCTTTAGTCTTAGTTGTGTTCAATTTTATATTTACCTTTAGGCTTTAGGGCTGTAGCTTTAATTTTTGTTTCAGCTTTGACTTTGGTTTTAGTATAGGATTTCATAGGGTTCGATTCGGGCCGTAGGCGGTCACACCTAACCAAAATCGTACACTTTGGTACCCGCGGCATTGGTCAAGATAAATCGTGAAATGTTTTAGAAACGATGTGGTCACGAATTCCGTTGTCATCATTGGTGCAGCACTGTCGGAATATGTGGCACCAGTTACCGACCCGATAACTGCCGCCTTTGTCAGGTAATTAGTATGCTAACTAGTCTTTTGAATCCGGTTAGTTAAGATAATTAATGATTTAGTGTTTGTATCTCAAAAACATGTATAAACAACTTCTTAACAAAGGTCGTTTTGGGCTTGCTCTTGAAAAATATTGCTAGACAATAAAAAAGACTCTCTATTACCATAATCTCTGTGAATGTCCTGTCTTGAGGATATATGTTGATTACATTTGTATACTTTTCAGTGGTTACATTGCGTACAACTGGTTTGACATGGTTCGCGAACAGATGCATCAAGTTTTGGGTGAGTGGGCCTTGTTTACACTCTTAGGAACAAACAGAAAGATAGCCAGTTCTTGCAAAAACATCGTGACCATGGGGTGCGCCGAGGTGCGTTGGTTGCGCACTTGTGGCACACTTGCGGCACATATTCCTCGCATCTTCCAAACTGTGCCCTAAGGTGCGCCAAATGCAATTGTACACCTATAAGCGAAAAAAACCGGCGCAACGCAACTTAGAGGGTTCAGCCGCGGCGTTAGCGCTAGTAAATGGTCCACTAGAATAAATTCCCGACTAGGAGGCGGAAGCGTGTCCAAGTCCAAGTGGGGTAGCACACTTCGCTATGGGGTTGGAATGGTTAATTATCATGTGCGCTTGATCATTAATTGCTTTATTTGGACTGGAATGACTAGTAATTATGCATTTAAACACAAATTGCTCTACTTCGTATTTTAGGTGGTCACTGCTCGCCGGAAGAGTTCTCTCGTGTTGCCAAAGTGTGCATTGAACATGAACATGTCAAATGTTTAGATGCACTATTAGTTTATCATGCTGGACAAAAGGTATACCGGTATACGTTTGCAACATTTGGTCCAGTATGAAATGAGTCATTTAATAGTGGATTTTTTAATAATGACATTGTTTGTGAAATATTCTGGGAAAAGAATATCTGCAAATTGTGGTCCATTAGATGTCCGAAGTGTGCAGAAAAAATCCGTGACACCTTTGACACTGCCCAATTCCAGGTGCGCGTCGAAGTGCACGTTGTGACAGATCCGAACAAGACGATCAGACAGATTCACGATGAATTAATAGAACCGTTGACCACGAAATTGGAATCATTAACTTTTGTCGACAAGGCATTTGTACACCCAGATCATACACTGGACGGAAAGGATAAATAATTATTATTCGAATCAATAAATCAATAAAATTGATTAACATTTTAAATTTCTGGATTTTTTTAAGTTACAGTTTTCGATTGTATTCTTCTACACACATCTTTACAGCAACAAAATGTGTCCATCAACAAAGACCCAGCAATACATGAAAAGAAAAGAAGAATAAGCTACAAATTACAAATAAATAACAAAAAAAATGATGAATGATTTTTTGATATGAAAAAAATAATACAGTGGTAAAATCGTAAAATGGCAAGTGATAATTATTCAGTTTTAGTATAGGACATTTATATCTCAAGTAACATAATGTGAGTTTATTAGGCTGCTCTAATAATAAGTTAAAGGGACAGGCCCATCAAAGTAAACCTATATTTACGACGTATTCATAATGTGTATAGAGCATTTTTATTACAATATATACAAACCCAATTTCACCTACTTTCGCCCTCGAGGACTTTTTCCGATGTGCTCATCATCATATGTATACCGTAAAACTGCAAAGATCGAAGCTGTCTACGCAAATTTATCAAGAAATTAAAATGCGAGCCACATTTGCATATACACCTTGGAAGTCTGCAGCTTTATGGTATACATATGATGATGAGCACATCGGAAAAAGTCCTCGAGGGCGAAAGTAGGTGAAATTTGGTTTGTATATATTGTAATAAAAATGCTTTATATACATTATGAACGTTTCGTAAATATAGGTTTACTTTGATGGGCCTGTCCCTTTAAGTGCGTTGATTTCAAAAATATAATAGATAATGATAACTGTATAACTCATTTATCGATTGCGCTATGAGTAGGAAAATCAATGCTCCATTCTTTGCGTTTGTCTGGTCAGCTGAGAAAAAATCAATATCACATTCCAATTCATTTGTGTGGTCAGCTGATCTGGACCAGATATCTCAAGCTGGGTCTTTTCTCAAGTGTCCCACACGGAAGAAAGGGGCCCAAGCTTCAATTGATCATTGCCAATCGGCCGGTCAGCCCACGACGATAGATCTAACCTCGCTTTATTGGTAAATGTGTTATTTGTATGTTATATATTTTATTGACAATAATATATTTATTATACATATTAGCGCATCATACTGTGTGTCGCATTGATTACCGAGAATATGTTATTTATCTACGTAATATTTTTTATATACTCTATGCATCATTGCTACTATTTCTTTTCTTCGAAAGCAATATTTTCTGTGGTGCTTACAATTTTTTAAATTAAATAAAAAGGGAAAGAAGACGAATATTAATGGTCCTTTCAAAAGACATTCCAGGAATTCAAATCTCTATTTGTATAGAGATCAAGCAGAGCGATGGACTGACTTTTGCGCCCACTTTCAGAAAACATCTCCAAGCGAAAATCCGTTACATATTGAAACTTTATCTACAAACGGATTTTGTTAAAGCGTGATACCGGCCGGTTTTTGAAACGCATCGTGGACAACTCACAACTTTCTCGAATTTTAATTCGATTTTTTATTCTAATTTATGTTCATTTGCATAAGCTGCATACGAATGCTGGTGTACTCGACGTGTTTCAAAGACCGACCGTTATTTCGCTTTAATATCATTCCAATTGCAGAAAATGTTCAACTTAATCACCAAATACAAAACTCTTTTTATACTTTGTCTGAACTTTATAACATAGGTTATGTTAAACAATACTCAATTCAGTGTAGTAGTAATAAGTAACATATGTCGTTTGAGCCAATGTTTCTAGTTTTGTTTTTATGTCCTACGAGTGGCTCGTTTCTTATACTATTGGACGGGACTTTACACCCAGTCGAACGGGGCCTTCAACTTGAAAATTCCCCCCGGATGAACACTTGCTTAGTGTACATTTACACTAACCGAGTGTTACGTAACTTATATCATTTATTGTTAAATTGTCCGTAACTATGCTTTATGTAACATTACGTTTTGTAGTTCTTTTATGTTTTACATTTTTTATTAAAAATCTAAACTAAGGCTTTACGTAAAATTTAATGTATAGTATACTTACAATCAAAGCACCTTAGCCCAACGATTCCTAGGAACCCGTAACTTGCAAACGTCTATTATTCCGCACATTTACTATTAATTTATGTTCATCTCTCCTGTGGGGTACTTGATTTCACACTTCAAGCGAAATACTAGCTCCTTTGGAAAATTAGCATATGATAAGCAAATCCTATGTATCCTATGCTAATTTTGTACGATTGCCGTGGCCGATCGTAATATACAGTAAGATTGTGATGCTCAGGTAACAAGCAAACTACGGTAACTAGAGAGCAACATAGAATTATATAAATAGCGGTCGCGGTCGCGACATTTTCCAAAGGGGCTAGCATTTCGCTTTCACATTTGCATAAACCGTACTGTCCGTGTGTCCGTCTATACGCATGATTTTTATGTGATGGCTTCCACATTTCTTGTGTATTTTTCTCTGTACTTTCATTATACGTAAATGTTATGTTTCTCATTTTCATGGATATAACTATTTCAGTAAAAATATGCGTGAATCTGCAGATAGTGCTAGAAGTTCTGTGATAAAATCACTCTCGGACAGTCAGGTCAGGGATTGTTATTACTCTTTTATTTATTTTTTTTTTTTTGCTGCCCGGTCTGGAAATTATTTTTCTTTGCAGATTTACGTAAAATCCGTCAAGGAATATGAGACACCAAAGTTTCAACTCATGTAATTTATCCGGAAATGTAATGTCAGAGAAAATTTCCATCCGTTGTTCACTGGAACTTACCTTGCAAGCCTAGTATGTGCCATATCCTAGCGGAACTGTTCTTTACAATGAAATACTTATCATTGCAAACTGTTTAGATGGTTCAAGCCCCGGTCAAATCCCATTCATGTCGAGGCCTATTCGTTGAGGTAATTTTCCTTTGTTTTGTTTCAACAAGCTAAGCTAACGCTCGTATTCTTATGTAATTATGTTTCATACATACAGGAAAAAGATCCATAAGGTCACAGAAAATTTGCATATAATCAAAAACCAGACACCATTCCCCTTTAAATACTTTCAAATCCAGGAGATGTCTACATCGGAAGCGCGTGCCGGTGACAAGATGTGGGTTCTTCTGGCGAATGCCGTCGACGACGAAGTGACCGTGTCCATCGGTTGTGAAGACGTGGAAAGGGAGGTGGAAGGACTTGTGCAGAAGGATAAGGTAAGCAAGCGCTTTGTGACTAACGTCCTTTTATAGATTATCAACCTACATACTTATATGTACTGGCCTGACTCGTAGCTTTCCTGTATGATATAGCTTACCCCGTGCTGCAGCTTATTAGAGTGATAACTCTCGAGTTATAACATATCGAAAATAGATTATTAACGTCACCAGTTATTGTATCTTTTGTTTAGGGTAATAAATTGAAAGGAGGCTGTCAAATGTCCCATATTTTTTCAGCTCTTAATATTCACTGTTCCTTATTTTTCTCCTGATACGGATACCGAAGGGCAATTATCGATAAAAAGCAGTGGGAATCGAATGATTAGTATTCCATTCACACTGAGAGTCAGGTGTGGAACATAGTTTTGTTTATTCGCAGTTTTGTTATAATCTTTAAGGAAGGCAGTCACTTCAAAATCAACTTTTTTATTCGATTTTTATTAGATGCAAGCAGATTTATAAAACAATATGCAGCCCATAAAAATCCACATAAAATGGAACTCAGGGAGAGAAATCAATGAGAATGAGTTTTGATAAATGACCGACGCCGGTGCATATATGCAATTGCCAGGGGTACTTGGAGAGTGCAGTGTTGAACAGCCTGCAGTGTTACACCTGGCGCGTGGTTTATCACTGCAGGGTATTTATTATGAAACTCTATACGGGCAATTATAAACTACGGTATATAAGTAAAAGTCCTTAACAGGGATTTCTATCCCTGAGTTCGTTTTGCCGTACTTTGGCGCTGGAATCGTCGTTTTCTTCACATACTTGAACAATTAACGAAAAGCGAATAAAAAATAAGAATTTGTAGTGACTGCGATCCTTTAAAGGGACAGGCCCATCAAAATAAACCCATATGTACGATACGTTCATAATGACTATCAAGCATTTTTATTACAATATATACAAACTAAATTTCACCATTATTCGCCCTAGGCAACTTTTTTCCAATGCGCTCAACGCATATGTATACCATAAAACTGCAGATTTCAAAGCTATATATGCAAATTTTAATCGCATTATAATTTCACGATAAATTTGCATTGACGACAAGGATATTTGCGGCTTTACGGTATACATTTGAGTTGAGAGCATCGGAAAAAAAGTTTTCAATGGCAAATAAATGTGAAATTTAGTTTGTATATATTGTAATAAAAATGCTTGATAGTCACTATGGACGTATCGTAAATATAGGTTTACTTTGATGGGCCTGTCCCTTTAACATCCCCTTTGTGACATTTGGAAGCCGGCAACCTACTTTTCGTCTTCGTTTTTGACATATAATGCCATTCACATCATTCGTCACCCAACACAACATGTTCACCTTTGAAGTTATCGAGTAGAGTTTGTATTCTTCAATTCATTTTAGGTTTATTTCAAAATTTAGGGCCGATTCCTCCCCACCAGCCGCTCCCCAAATAGACGCTTCACATTTATTCAAATTCGCCGAATGCGGAGATTCACAGATATTGGTGAAACCATTCACCAGTTTATTCACCAAGCAGGATAACGAAGGAAATACGTGAGAAATTAGTTTGATATTTGGGTCAGGCCAGTAAGTGAAATGAAATGATTTATTACTGAAGGGTAATAATAATATGGTAATGCAACAACATAAAAATAAGAACATGCACAATAATTCAAATAGTACATAACAAAAACCAAATGGCCATACGACACCTAATATGAAGTGCCTTACGACACACACGCACTAATAATTGACCTAGTGACCAGATATAAACTCCAGCAGCTAAACATTGTATTACGACAAATACAAATATGGAAAACATAAAATTCATAATGTTTTAACTATTGTCTTTACAAGATAACCTTATAGAGGGCTTTTCACATGTGTCGGAGCCTGATGGTATTGCTTCTAATAACCTTGGTGGGTGGGGTAGTCTAGTGGTTAACGCAGTTGACGAGGTATAAAAAGATGCTGGGTTTGATCACCACTTGCACCAAGATCAAAATTTTCTCACAAACTTGTTCTCATTTCAGTATTCTTCATCTTTCCGCCCGAAATCAACAATCTTATTCTATGCGAATATTTTTATCGGCATGCGATGAAATGACTGAGGAGAAGAAAAAATGTACGTGGGAAGTGATTCTTTTAAAGTGATGGACGTGGAGTTTCTGAAAAGTGTCCTGGCCATCTGTATTTCCATGTATTATATGCAAATTTCTATGCGCATCTGATTTTTCGGGCGCAGACTAGAAACGATTTGCGTGTTCAACATGTAATTGTCGGGCATACAATTGAAAACCACGTACCATACGCATACCGTTTCAAATCCTTTGACAAAAAAAAATATAAATAAGCTTTCCATTCACGACTATTAAAATAGAAAAAATATGATAATTTAGCATTTCTGAACAAAAAGAACGCGAGAGGACAGACGGCACTACACTGCGCCATCCGGGCTGGAGATGCAGATTCTGTGCACTATTTGGTGGCACATGGGGGAGCAGTCAATATCGCGGATAACCACAAGAATACGGTAGGAACAAGTTCTTTTTCCAGCGTTCCGGATTTGCCGTTGACGGGTCTTATGGTTAACTGTGCATGTGTGCACGTGTGCACCTTCACTCTCTCTATCTCTGTCTCTCTCTCTCTCTCTTTCTCTCGCTCTCTCTCCCTCTCCCTCTCTCTACTGTAAAAAAAGTTTTAAAGTTACCATAACATATGGCAAATTTAGGCACTGCACTATCTGGGCGATGCGTACAATGAAGCAATATTCAAAGAGGTTCTAGAACCTCGTGGATTCAGTATTGAAGAAGAATTGTCGAGCCGCAACGATGAAGGCCTGACACCACTCCATATCGCTGTTAGGAGGTGAGTAGAATTAGAATATGTGAGTGAGGTGGTTCTCTAACAGGCAGTTTGCACCGCATGCCTCATGATCCGCAAGGTCTATAGTAGATGGTGGACGGTAGAAGTTCACTTTACTGCGTTCCCTTGTGACGAAACGCCTAGCGAAGGTACCAGTGAAACGCCAATTAAAAAAAAAATTCGCCAGGTGTTTCGCTGTTTTTTTTGACTAACAATAAGCCTTTCGCCAGGCGTTTCGTCATTAATATTACCTTCGCTAAGCGGATTAGTTAGTGAAAATATTTTCGACGGCGATTCGCCTAACGTGAACAGAGTAGGTAGCTAAGAGTACAGTATGTATGCAATGTTTAATATTTACAAAAAGTATATATATCTTGCAGTGTCGACCAAGAACCAGCTCATAGAGGGTAAATTAGTGTATATTTTAATGTTTATTTGTTATTTTATAACTTGCGAGTGAGAAGTAAGTCACTCACACGCAGAAAATTTTGTTCCGTTTTAGAAAATATTGTACAACTAACCAAGACAAATAAGCTTTTAATTTCAGTGTTGTATGGCACTCATCTCCGCCTTATTGTTGGTGAAATTCATGTATGGTTTACTAAATAGTGCTCATTCGTTCTCAGGTTGAAGCTTTCGTTGATAGAAATGCTTCTTGACGTCGGAGCTAATGTTGACGAAGAAGACGACCAGAAAAGGACTCCTCTAATGCATGCGATTATGATGAATGATCCGGAAATAGTCAACTTTTGTATACAGGTAGGCTGTATGTTTATCTATGCGTGTGTGCGTGCGAGCACGTTCTCTTGTGTGTGGATGTGTTTTGTATGAGTATGTTCATGTGTGCATGAATGCGTTGATGTGAATTGTGGGCCGTTTCGAACTTCTTTTCATTTCAGAAAGGCGCCAATGTAAATCAGTAAATCATCAAGACAAGGACGGCGACACACCACTCTTGTTAACCAAACAGGTATGGTCTCAATTAAATTAAAGTGGTATAAGGTTCTTCATCGAATATCTCCATATATGTTATGCACACAAGCAAGTAGATAAATTTCCATTTTCCATTTTGTTCTTTCACAATGGCTTATCCACCATTCGCTCATGTCCGTGAATAGAATAGAATAGAATAGAATACATACGAAATTTGTGGTAATGATGATGATGACTGACGACTATCAATTAACATTAAAAGATTGGCAACTTCTACATGATGGGAGCGTTAATCGATAATGGTGCGGACACATCAGTGAAGAATGGGAAGGGAATTTGTTTGGAAGAATCTGACGATCCAGAAGTGGTAAAAGTGCTGCAAGGAGAAAGGTGAGCAATATACATGAACCATTTACAACAAGATTAGAACTTGTTTCGAAGATCCTAGCCGTCGTTGACAGAGTTCCAGTAACCTATAACTCTACGTCTTCATTCTATGGCAAGCAAAGTTCGGTTTTAAAGGGACAGGACCATCAAAGTAAACCTATATTTACGATACGTCCATAGTGACTATCAAGCATTTTTATTACAATATATACAAACTAAATTTCACATTTATTTGCCATTTAAAACTTTTTTCCGATGCGCTCTGCTCAAATGTATACCGTAGAGCCGCAAATATCCTCGTCGTCAATGCAAATTTATCGTGAAATTATAATGCGATTAAAATTTGCATATATAGCTTTGAAATCTGCAGTTTTATGGTACATTTGAGCAGGGCGCATTGGAAAAAAAAAATTGGAAAAAAAGTTGTCTAGAGCGTATAATGGTGAAATTTAGTTTGTATATATTGTAATAAAAATGCTTGATAGTCATTATGAACGTATCGTAAATGTAGGTTTATTTTGATGGGCCTGTCCCTTTAAAGCTGTCACGGACCAGATACGTGCTTTATTTGCATAGTTATAATTATCGTACCCAATCCCAGAATCGCGGCCGACTTCAAACTCTGTGGTCAGCGAACGGATGGAACAGTTCACCCAGCACTATTTGGAAGGAGCGCGCATCTGGACGATAATTCCGAGGGTGAAGATAGACAGAGAAACGGAGTCGACGTTGACGACCTGCCGGGATCATCAAGGTATTTAATATTATAGTATATTTAATATTTTGAGGTATAATTTAAGGATTGCATGTTCATATTTCCTGGCACTAGCCCGAAGGTGTCGAGCAATTTGTCATCTGGAACTCGTCACCTGTGCTCAGGACTCAGGACCTCTGCGGAACATGCCATAAGCAAACGTTGAATTGGAACTCCCTTGAATAAAGGTGCACGCTCTTGAAGCGAAAAAGATTTATTTATTTCTTAAAGCGGTATGACACGTGTTTTAGAAAAACATTTGGGCTAAACTGGCCCATTTACAGAAGTAACAGAAGCAAACGTAACAGAAAAATGCACATCCGATCGAGCAACGAATATTCCAGAACTTTGGCATCGGTCCAAGCCGAGGGTCCAATTATGATTCCGATGAGTGCTTCTTTTGATGATTCAGAAGGAGAGGATGAACCGGAGACCTTACCACCGCCAGGTTGGTATCAAGAGAAGAGAGAGAGAGAGAAAGAGAGAGAAAGAGATGGTCAGAGAGAGTGTGTGAGAGAGAGTGAGAGAGAGGGAGAGAGAGATAGAGAGACAGAGAGAGAGATGCAGAAAACGGTGAGAAAGAGGGAAGCCAGAATGAGATAGAGTCATTTTATATTTAGGAAGACCATCACATCTATCGGAGTCCGAACAACAACCCTCCACCTCATCATCGGAAGCCAGACCGAGGAAGAGTCGCTTTGAAACGAAGGCGTTTGTGAAAGGTTGGTGGCCTATTTCTAAGTTTTCCCCGGATTGTATGTATCCCTTGGTTTATGCAAAATGAAAGTTATTTGTCCTTGTTGGTCCCAGATTTTCCGTACACGCACACGCACGGCTTTATTGTATATCCGCGTTTCAGTATTTCAGTATGCATTTTCCTTGTGTTCATGGTCATGATCATGATTTCAGATGACATTAGTTCATTGGACTATTTGACAAGACTGCGACTTTCGAAGATTCTTGATGAAACTGCCAAATGGATCGACCTTGCCAATGTGAGCTTCTTGTTATAACATAAAAACACTAATTAGAGCAGGTATAATATCAGGTTTCTTGGAACGTATGCTGGACGCTGTATTTCCACATAGGGCATGCAAATATTGTGCGATACTGCGCAATGTTGTATGCTACTCATATTGATTTGCATCTAACTGACTAACATATGGGAATACAGGTGTTGTTTTAAAAAAAACCGGTTTTAAAAAACCGGACATTATTTTGCTTTAATCAATGCAATATCAAATTATATTGGCATCTAGTAGACAATTACAAAGATTGTGACTGTCCATATCTAATACTGTTTATAATTCCAGGAGCTTTGCTGTGGTCATATGATTGAATTAATTCAAATTTGTGCCGACGACAGTAGTCCAACAATGATCTTCTTGGATCAATATGAGGTAAGAGAACCGGGAATATTGAATTTTATAAAAAAATAATAATAAAAACGCCAAGAAAACCACGGATTTATTTACTAATTTAATTTTGTTTAAATAAATAAATATTCATTTCAGCAAATCAGTTAAAACATTTAGATTAAATTAATAAAATAAAATATAAATTTAATAAAATAAATTTAATAAAATAAATTTCAGCAAATGCCGACGGCAAAAATCAGTTGCGTGCGTGAGGCGCTGAATCGTTTGCAATTGGAGGAAGCTGTTAAATTAATCGACAACCGAATGATGCTATGAAACGCTGGAATATTACAAAGAATGAGCAAACTACAAACTACAGACCCCAAAGAACTGCAGCAATTCACTTTAATGTTTAATTTTTTCGTGACAGACAGTCAGCAGCGCTTAACTTACTGCACAGTGAAAATAAATGGTTTTTGAAACACTTTACTTTTTGTAAATTTTTCACAAAACATGAACAAATCATATAGATACAATGTAGAGGTTTTCAAAGTAGATATAAGTGATCTGTGTGCAAATAACACTTATTTAATTATATAGCCGAACAACCTTTTATGGATACAGATGATTCCGATTCTACTTGCACATAGATCAGTTTTTTTCTTCCATTTTATACAAATATCAGGTTCAACGTATTTTTCTCTGTCTGTGCCTATCAGCAGGCCACATCAATTTTCGCGGCTCGTTGATTAGCATATGTATGCGACACGGCGGGATATAGGCTCAAAACACAAAACTCAATCTTAATAATAACACAAAACACAAAACGCAGTAAGCCGTAAACAAATCTCCACAGTCATTCGCATGCTTTCTTCCCCTCTGCACGTCTAATGCACTGGATTCCCTTTGACTCTCATCTTCCTTTATGGTCTGCGTCTCTTTTAGTGATCCCTCATCAGTTATTCTGCGCGGCGCTTGGTTGGTGAATCATCGCAGCCTTTCCCAGACCTCTCGTTTCTGTATTCTAATTTCATTCATGAAACAAGCGTCCATCCTGTTTCTAAACTGATTTACTACAATTACTTTCTTGCGGCGCGGTCACCTATCATAGTTGCAACCTTTAAAGCGAAATACCGGCCGGTTTTTGAAACGCATCGAGTACTCCCTGCCTATGCTTCATATGCAAATAAACATAAATTTGAATAAAAAAATAGACCCCAATAGACCCCTTTTAGCATAAATGCATAAGAATGCTGATATTTGAGATACGTTTCAAAAACCGGCCGGTATTTCACTTTAAGTTCAACTCTTTCTTTAGAGCGGTTTAGCACGTGACTAGGAAAATAATGTTCGGCAACTGTACTTCCATAAAAATTGCATGCTGTGTTTTCAATTTTTTTTTTTTTTTTTTTTTTTTTTTTTTTTTTTTTTTTTTTTTTTTTTTTTTTTTTTTTTTTTTTTTTTTTTTTTTTTTTTTTTTTTTTTTTTTTTTTTTTTTTTTTTTTTTTTTTTTTTTTTTTTTTTGCCATATAACATATGGAAATGCAGTTGTCAAGTGTGCATTTAAGAAACCACTTGTCACACCTCTTTGACACGGTCTCTTGTTTTTCGACGAATCCTTTATTGTGCCTTTCCAATAACATTTCACTACTTTACATATTCACAAATTTTCTGGTACCATTAAAAAAACGAATGAAACGCATCGTGGACAACTGAATTCTTACGTATTTATGATAATTTAGCTTGATTTTTTATTCTAATTTATGTCATTTGCATACGATGCATAAGAATGCTGGTGTACTCGATGTGTTTCAAAAACCGACCGGTATTTCGCTTTAAAGGAGGAGGCTCACGAGAATGAAGTGCTCAAATGGTTACCTTTTATCGAAATATGATGGTATTAAATTCCGTAAGACATGCTTTACAAAGCAAAAGCTTTTAATTGGAAGGAGTGAATCAATATAAAACTATGAGGTCTATAAAAATTTTGGATCGTAATAAATAGTTGATTTCCATACTGGGCATTCAAATTTACAAGTCATTTTGCAAGCCGGCACAAAATTTGCATGCCCACTATGGAAATCACCTATTTGCTACGATCCAAAATTTTTGTAGAATTCATAGTTTTATAGTGATTTACTCCTTCCAATTAAAAGCTTTTGCTTTGTAAAGCATGTCTTTTCGAATTTAATACCATCATATTTCGATAAAAGGAAACCATTTCCATTTGAGCACTTCATTCTCGTGAGCCTCCTCCTTTAAAAATTTTGTGCTCCTACAGGATGTTTTCCCAGCGCCCAAGTGAAAAGTCGAGCTCTGGAAGTGCTATTGATATGCCGAACGCACGGGAAATTGATGGTGAAGCTCTCCATGCTACAGACGCTAAGCAATTTGACTACCAATGCAATAAGGCTGATGATGGTACCAATAACGTCAGCGGAACGCATAAACTCCCAGAGAATAAGGTATGCTCCTAAAATTTATGTAAAGATTCATTTCTTCAACAAATAATTCTAGGGTCTATTTGATTGTATGTGTCTCTTCTAAAAGGTGTGTTCTGCATAAGTGATTGGTGTAACATACAAATGATAGAATATGTGAACCGAATCCACCCATCTCTAGTGGAATTACAATCCATATACTGTTGGTGAAAATTATATCCAAGTATCTATATCATCGTCTCTCACGGCGTTGCGCTCTTTTAATGAGTAAATATACAATATTCACTGCGACGTGAAATGAAGATATGCGCACATTATCATAATTTAGTTAGAGACTCCTGTGAGGTCTCGTTGGAGATTAGATGTTATATTCCCTGTCGAGATTTACCACATTTTCAGGCACTCGACCCAATTGGTGGTGCTAATTATGGACCGGCTGCTAATGTCAACTTGGCAACAGTTGATGTACCTGTTGCACCTCACCCTCCCTTGCCCGTCCCACGGATCTACCCGTCGCAGTACTTCAAAACCGGCATTTATAAGTTCACGGACGAGGATATCTGTAGACTTATTTGGGAAAAACTGCTTGATAACTACTATCCGAGCAGGGCCGCAGAAAGACAGGAGCATGAGGTACCCGACCTGCCCGATGTAGCTGAGATGCCACTGGGTGAGGAGCACGCCCATGTCACAGATCAAGATCAGTCAAATGCTCAACACAATGAGAACCAAGACGACGATTCCGATTATGACGAAGAAGAAGAAGAATAAAAATAGTTGCTGTGGAATAAATATATTTGTATATAAATGTCTTTACTTAACATTGTTTCATTGAACAATTTCTCGAAACATCACAAAACATCATTGCTTCAGAAAACAATGTCTATTTATTTTCTCGTGTACGGTGTTTAACCTCGCGTCGCGTGTCACTATCAGTTACCTAAAGCTAGACTAAGTATACGGTAATCCGTATGCCAAATAGGAAAACAGTGCCTCGTTTGTACAGGAATTTCAGTGAAGCGGGCTACTTCCGCTTAAAACAAAGATCTCTCAGTTAGAAGTCTAACTTGGCTACGTTTAAAGCGGCATGACATGTGGTTTGTAAAACATATGCTGGACAGCAGCATTCCCATGTAACCTTCTATGCTCGTCTGCGCATTTCCCGCGCAGAATGGAACACTATTTACATAAAAACAAGGGAGTGTAGTTGTCTAGCATGCGTTCAAAATCGCATGCCGTGTCGCTTTGAACTTTTTTCTCAGCTACTTCAAGTCTCGCAAGGAACTTTCAGCATTTTTACTAATTATATATTAGATTGCTTATTGTCATAGTATGCATGTGATTTTTGAACATGTACGCATGTATGAAACATACTACTCAAACCTAAAATACTGTGCTGAAAAAATAAAAATGAATTTTTTTGAAAAATTTTCAGTGTATTGTTTTTACCTTATTAGTCAAAATTCCATAATGTGATGGGTCGAAAATTCCTTTGTTCTATTTGTGGTCAAAAGTTGAAAGCGTATTCAATGTACTGATTATTGTTCATATTCAGTATTGAAAGAAATCAAAAACTGGAACAAAAGCTCGACATTTTTCTGAAATTTCAGGAAAATTTCTCCATTCTTATAATTCATCAGCATGGGAACCTGTATTAGAAACTGACCTTGTAGCAGGTCTTCAACATGTCTTACTTTTATTCTTTATTTTGATTCTCCATCCAATAAATAAGGTTTGCGAGCCTCATTGAAGCATCTGCGCATATAAAATGTTCTTCGCATCCCATTCAAACATGTAACTTGTTAGTTAGAATACCAAAACCAGTTTGCCCATAATCGCACGAAAATTATTTATCACAAACTTAAAGCGAAATGCCAGCCTCTTTGGAAAATTTGCATATGATAAGCAAATCCTATGTATCCTATGCTAATTTTGTACGATCGTCCACGGCAATCGTACACAATTAGCATAGGATACATAGTATTTGCTTATCATATGCGAATTTTCCAAAGGGGCTAGCATTTCGCTTTAACAGGAATCATAAAAACAATCATTCCTTATATTAAAAGTTTTACAGTTTTAATTCGACTAAATTGCATCAACAAAAACTCCTAATCTGCACGCCATTTGCGCCGTTCTTGTACTGACAATGTCACTGTTTGCGCACTTTGTGTTTGTTTATGTTTTTTTTGTATTTCACCAAAGCACGATAAAACGGTGTATGAAGATCCATTATATTGTAAATGTGAGAAGGGAACACGGAGTTACACATACGAACACACAAAGAAGACTTTTCATTATTCTCTTCAAACATGAAATACTTATTCAGAAAGTGATCTATGATAATATATTACATTCGAATCATATGTTTTCATTCCTCATTCCTCCCTTGTGAGAATTTTGATCTCAAATGCCTCACCTCAAAGCGATATGGCAGGCGGTTCTAAAAAGTGTACCGAACAACGGCATTTTCATGCAGTACCTCTATTTTTTGCACGGGCACAGAATGGAACTTAATTTGCACATAATACATGGAAATGCGGTTGTTCGCATACGTTTGAAAACCACGTGTTATGACGCATTAAACTGTCAGGATGCCATGCGAATTGTCACATTTATAGTATAAGTGCTAAACAAACCGATGGTATATTAATTAGTAATTCCACTTCATATAAGAGTAGACATCAAAATCACCATTTAGCACTCGCTAACATTTAGTATTTTGACGTATTACTCATTGCGAAAATAGTCACTTCCTAAAATACAGACAAAACATGGTCCAAGGAACTATTTCGATATAGTTGACGTGTTTGTGAATAAAGAATGCTGCTATCGTTATTTTCCACCAAACCTTCCCCCACTACTGTATATTCCATTATTGTTTTGTAATTTGCATAATACAGCGGAAAACAGGAAGGAACATGTGTCTAGGAGCTAATCATTAGCTAGCTTTATGTGTAGAGTTATTGATACCTATGCGGACGAGAAATCAATATATTGTTGCCCATGTTGACGAGAATGTAATCAATAGATCTTTATCATTATTACTATAAATCAATATAGACAAACTCGCTCATTAACACGTTTAACCATTAGTAAAATCCTCCTTTCCAGCATTCTTTTGGTATTCTCATGTCTCCTGTTTCTTTTTATTTTATTTCGTAAGAACAAAGCCGGGTTTATTTATAGAAATTCTGTTCTCACCCATATTTTACTTGGAGAATTGAATCGAAAACCGATGAATGACACACCTGAGTAATGGACGTCAAAGAAACAATATATTACATAAATACACCCCTTTTTAGTATTCTGTTTATCATTTTAATAAACCTTTTTAAATAGTTACGTTCCGCCTTTCTTAACCATGACTGACACTCGTGTACATTACTCTGTCTACCTACATTTTAATATGTATATTTTTTATTGTGGTAAAAGCTTTACGCTTTACTCAAATGATACTCAGATGCGTAACACGTGGTTAATTAAGAAGTAAATATTATTGCCTTCGCGAGCGTGCTAATACCTTCTTATAGTACTAACTTCTGGTTCAGTAATTTTTCACAGCCTACGCCTTGTTCCCAGAGTTCCTGACAATGAGCAGGAAGACTATCTATTTTATTCATTCATTCAGAGGTGGTTTCAAAATTGCATACTCATTGCATCAGCGGTTACTGTAACTACTGCAAACTACAACTTCTCTCCAATATAAATTACAAAGATGACTGTAAACTACAATCTTGATGTATCTACTTCGTCACCTTTGAATCGGTTTCGCATCTTTTTCAGGTGAGCTTCGTATGTATCATTGATTTTGTTGTTTACTCAAACCTATCCTATGTAGGAAACTGAGAATTGCTCGAATTTTCGACACAAATTGTAGATTTTATCGAGATTTTCTTGGGAAAATAGCGCCAAATATGCGCAGAATCGGCGCGAGTCCGTAGTACCCTTTCTTCATAGCTTAAATATCGAAGTTCACCAGCAAATTCATTGAAAGACAGTGATCTTTCATCATTGTGCCAGTGTTGCGCAGAATTAGCGCGAGACAGGCTCATCACACCGTATTTTAGGTGGCGAGGTTCACTATGGAAATCTCTTTACCATGAATTCTTTATATGGTGTTGTTTATATGCAATTATCGCTATGATCTTCGCACTAACATTAAGCGAAAGTGCTAAAAAGTTAGCATTTTTATCTTTTTTACTCGACACATATGTTTATATAATATGTAGAAAAAAAAGGCATAAAAAATCACCTTTATGCATATGAATTTACATTCGGTTTCCTTGATTACAAAACTTGTTGCTGTTTTTATCCTATGCAATTACCATAAATTGTTTAGTAGGGACCATGGAAAGTGCTTTTTATAAAAAAAACCAGTTATATTATATCCAGTAATTATCTAATTTCCAGAAGATTTGCCATGTTCGCCGATGGCATTGAAAAGAAAATGGAGTATATCCCTTTAAATTTCATGCTCTCATTCTTTGTCACAGAAATTGTTCACCGATGGACGCATGTATTTCAGCATATTGGCTTAATTGACAAGTTAGTGTTCATGTTTTGATGTGAAGCAGTCTTTTTGTTTTATTGGTGTAAGTTCTGAGAATCTTCTACTTACAAGATTTTGTATGGTACGGGAAGAAGAATTCATACATATATTGTTCAGTCGTAAGTTTTTTCGCAGCGGCATTGGAAAAAAATAGGAATATAGTATATAGGAAGCTATTCGCAAAAAAAGACCGACTTTGAAATATCTTGCAACCCGTTTCAACTTTTACTTGTACCCAAAACTTTGGCATTAAAAATGAAGAAATTTAATGACCGGCTGCTATTTTTAGTTTGGCGTTGACCGTAGCGTTCCATATAAAGGGAATGAACGAGCGAGCCAGAATTTTACGGAGGAATATTGTTCGCTATTGCATCATTGCGCAGGTACTTGTGTTTAGGTGAGGTGCCCAGATTCTGAGTATGATGTTCATTATATTTTAGCCACTATATTATAACGCCCACTATTTTAACCATCCATTTTAAGCACGTTCGTTTTTTTAACTTTTGGGATATCTGAACAAATCACATTGATTAACTTATTATAAATGTTTCCTTTCAGAGACGTGAGTATTCAGGTCAGAAAACGTTTTCCCCATTTGGAGACGCTTGTTGCTTCGAGTAGGTCTTTTATTAAATTCAACTTTTTTGTGAACCGTGGTATCTTAAGGTCACCTTTTGAGATGTGTTAATTGCATATCCTCAATAACTTTATATAAGGGAACTTATGAAATCGTGAAAAAGAAACAGTTACATATATTCAGCTATCTTGTCGCATTTAGACTTCATGTCTCAAAAAGAAATGGATAAATTGGAAGGATATTCGGAACATGATAAAGAATATAAAATGGCCAAGTATTGGATTCCGATTATGTGGGCTAGGAGTGCATGCCAAAGGGCATCCGATGAAGGACTAGTGAATAGTGATATACAATTCAACACTCTACTAAAGGTAATTATAAGGTTACGTCGACTGTCGCAATTATCCTTCCCTCGTCCCCATCATACCTCATACCTACCTTTCTTGAGGCAACACACAACTACTGAACCATTCCATAAATATACCATACCAGACGGCTATCGCCGCCTGAGGCGACGTACATGAAAATATGATTGGTTTAGCAGGGGCATACTTATATACAGTTTCAAACGTAACATAAGAAATTCACATAATAGGAAAAAATTGCATATGCATACTTCGATATTGAGCTGCGACACTCTTTTTGTACCCGCACACGAAAATTTGCATTTCCGTAACGCACATCGGTATGCAAATTATTCTACAGTTACTCTTTTATATAATAAGAAGATTATAAAGATTTTCATCGCACATCGTTTTCAGAGTCTTGTCGAGTGGCGTACCAATTTAGCTACAGTGGCTAATTATGATTGGGTGCCTCTACCCTTGATGTACCCTCAGCTGGTATTTTTGGCCGTACACGTCTACTTCTATATGTGCCTGATTTTTAGACAAATCACATATTTTCATTTGAATGGCGAGCCAAAGAAATGGGAGGTTAGAAAGAAAAATATATTGTCTATTATTATCTTATAGTTTAAAAAAACATGATGCAACACTTGCTGATTGGTGAGTTGATATAAAAAGAAACTAAAGTCTCTTCCGCTGAGTATAATTCTGCTTAATAGCTTAATTTTATATTTGAGACGTTCTGAAATGAATAATTTGACTTTAACTAATTCGTAGTAATACCGGTACGCATACCAGTTGTCAAAACCTGCGTTGCGTGAATTACTCGGGAAAAGTTTTCCTCAATTTGCTCGCACAGAACGTTCGGAATTTCAGAAATATTACTGTGAAACCCGCATTTCTTTACGCATAGAACTCGCTGAGTTATTCCTCGGCAAACTGTTCGGCCAGGTACCGTAGTCAGACTCAATTTTTTGCGCTTTTCGGGTATTACAGTATGTATTGGAAACACTTTCTTATAAAGTTAGGATTGTTTTTCATTCGTTTAACAATTAGTATGTAGAGAAAGAATGCTAACGGACGGACATAAACTGTGAAAAGGTATTTTAACCTTTCCGACTACGGTACCTGGCCGAACTGTTTGCAGTGGAATATCTCTGCGAGTTCTAGGTGTAAAGAATTTTAGGAGAACGTCGCCGGTGTCTTTCTCACTCTTCTCCAATTTATTTTCTACGTCGGTTGGGTCCGCGTGGCCGAGGGCCTTCTGAATCCAATGGGAGAAGATGATGACGATTTCGAGACGAATTTTATACTCGACCGGAATTTGAAGGTTGGATTTCGTGGCTTTCTCCTTCGTTTTCTTGTAATTCCGCAAAGTTAGAAAATGTATACACATGTATTTTATGCAAATTTTGATAACGCCGATGGTGTAGTGGCAGGTCTACTCACCACACACACAACCGGTGTGCAATTCCCGCGGCTGGTTACACCGACCGGGTGGTAAACGGTATCATGCTGCCAGGTGATAACTTGTGTAGGTTTCTTGGATCAGGGCTGGCCACCCATTCCGTAATCAGAAATGGCAATATCTCTGGAGCGCACTACTTCGGTAGACCAGAGCGGACTGCAGGGACCCGTTCGGGGATCCCTGCAACACTCATGACTCTGCAACAACGATTCGGGGAACACTCATAGCTTTTTTAAGTGTAAGGCATTTGTAATACATGTAATTGCGCATGTTGTACCGCTTTAAAAATTACAAATATGTTTCATAGATCGGTATGGCAATCGTCGACAAGGGATATGACTTTAACCCAGACCTCGACCGTGATGTCCTCTGGGATGGGCACAGTGACTTGTTATACACTGAGGACTCAAGACCAGTCAACCCATTTCATGGGTCGGCCATAGCGCTGGAGTAAGTGCCAGAGCATTTGTTGACACGCAGAAACGTTAAAGCGAAATACTGGCCGGTTTTTGAAACGCATCGAGTACATCAGCATTCTTATGCACTTATGCAAATGAACATAAATTAGAATAAAAAATCGAGCTAAATTCGAGTAACCTAGCATAAATACGTAAGAATCGTCCGCGATGTGTTTCAAAAGCCGGCCCGTATTTCGTTTAAAGCGAAATGCCAGCCTCTTTGGAAAATTTGCATATGATAAGCAAATCCTATGTATCCTATGCTAATTTTGCGCGATTGCCGTGTACGATCGCGCAAAATTAGCATAGGATACATAGGATTTGCTTATCATATGCAAATTTTCCAAAGAGGCTGGCATTTCGCTTTAAAGATTCTATTCAAGTCTCAGGCTGTGAAATCTTACCAAATGTAAAGAAAAAAATATAACGGAATGAGACTTATAACTTGCAAGTATCATAGTTTCCGGCTACGGAGGTATATTCTATCATTTTCTTGTAATTCGACATTTACAGTAACTTCCCTCGGAACGCGGCTAGTGTCCGAATGGTTCCCTTAGAAGACGAGCTCACCGAATGTGAGCAGTCATCTATGAGGAAACCATCGAGATATGGAAGGAGGGTGTCGATTGTGGAAGTTAAAAAGTAAGATTTCTTTTTCCCTGCCTTTACTCTCTCTCTCTCTCTCTCTCTGTGTCTGTCTCTCTCTATCTATCTATCTATCTCTCTCTCTCTGTCTGTCTTTCTGTCATACATTGCACTGCTACAACAATGTAACGATAACGATCCTGAATACCTAGGGTAATTTGTCATATGGAACTCGTCGTCTATCATAATTGATGAGAATTGAACACTGCGTGAAAATACAGAGGCAAGAGTATTTATTTTACTATTATCCTTTTCCAGTCGCCATCGTAGGCCAAATCTACCAAGTGGTGCCGGACCCGGATCCACATTCATCAACAATATGAGGAGACGGTTTTCTTCGGCGTATGTTTTGCTTGATAATGATTTCCTTATCGATCAAAATTTGTCTTAACTAGTATCGATCGATGGGATTTACTGGTGTTAGAATCAACGGGTGGGGGTTTTGCCCCATACTGCATGAAAACGGCGCACAACTTTGGGCGAAACATTAGCCAATGTTTGACCGGCGGTCTGACGTCGCATGTACCCCAACTTTGTTCAGACAACCCTCTCCTGTTGTATTCGAAGGTGGAAGCAACGTCTTCTTCCCACCGAAGTCGCCCTCAACTTACAGCAAATCAAGCTCAGATTTTGGGCCAAACGGATTTCAGAATTGTGGATTCGATATAGGTATGTTTGCATGTATAAAGCGGTATGGCACGTGGTTTGTGAAACGCATGCTGGACAACAGTACTGAATTGCATATTTTGTAAGTTGCCTGAATAGTGGTCACCATACGCCTAGCGAAAAGCTTGATATTGCTTGACTATTAAAAGTTGCCAACAAATATTTTCAGGGGAAAAACAACGGCCTGAGCTCAATCGAAAAGCTCAAAGTGTGCAGAATTTGGGGGAATTTTTGAATCGCACAGATACATCAACACAAGCTTATCAGGTTGGCTCCGAATTATGCTTGAACAGAGTTTTATTTTTATTTTGCCTAGAATAAACGTGTAGGGATTTTTTTCATTGAAGAGGCCGATACTTCTCACAAAATCATCGTATTTTTAACTAATGATGGACATTTGAGTATCCGTGAATCATACACATATTTCTTCACCCGTCTGTGACGCAGGGGCACATCACAGAATGGAACAGGATTTATTTGAAAACAACATGTTATGCCGCTTTAAAATATTTCCGTTCAGAATGATCTGCCCGATCGTCATCATTCGGTCGTCGATGAGGTTATATCAGAGGAAGATTCACAAAACACAATTGGAAAGGAAGACGGAATCAAGTACATGAAATTCTGAATTTCAGCGTGTATCTTTCTTTACGGTAAATACATAAATACGGCCCACAGGCAGGCCATATTCACCACTCCCATTCCCTCGGGGAAATATTCCCTGGGGACGGAAAATAGCACTTTAATTTAATGTGAGACGCGCAGAGAAAAAGAGGGGAATTCCCCATGGGGAATTGAGTGGTGAATATTACCTCATGAGTTACCGTTGATTAGTTGAACTACAAACGTGTCTTCCGTAATAGAATCTTCGGTTTCGAAGGGTTTCGTATTTCGTAATGCGTGTTTTTTCAGTTGAATATTATTTTTTGCTACACAGTGCTTTACAGTGTGCCTTGATGTTGTGATTGAACTATTTTCGGGTACACACATTTAGGTCGATTTACTATGTAATATTGATCATATCTAAAAATAAGCTGACGCTGCTACTGTTCATACGTTTGGTTTGGGCCTGTAATGAAATACAGACTTATCTTATAGATTTATTCTCGACTGCAGCAATGTTTAGCTATATAGTTTGTCAATTGTTCCGTATAGGATAACTAACCAAGTTGCATTGTATTTCTGCTCAATTTCATTATTTTTCATGCGTTTCAGTAAATTCGTAAATATGGTCCGTATGTTTGTGTTTTTATTCCTGTTTTGCTTCCAATTAACTTCAATATCAATAAATAACTACTTATACCAAGTCGAGAATTTTCATCAATATATTTATTATGTTTCATTTATTATTTTCATGAACAAAGGAAGCATGAAAAGCTTGCTGACTGACGATATTGTAAATAATAATCACACAACGAAAAGCAATTTAATTAAAAATTCAAAAATAACTGAAATAAATTCCTAAAATTAAAATGATAAAGCTGCAAATTATTAAGCGATGATCAAATGAAGAAGCAATTTAACACAAAAAAATTCAAAAAATAAAAAGTGCACCAAGAATACTCTGTGAGATAATTAACGATACATAAAATAATAATAAATATAAAAATTCACAACTTTGAAAGCCATATTCGGAGCAAGCATACTGATTAAGCTGACATTTACATAGTAAACCTAGTGTCTGCCATATCTTTTGGTTTTGAAACGTAAACTGCATTCTCATGTAGCATAAGCAAATAGTGTTCCATTTCGTGACGGAAAATAAAACAAAAACGGAAATGCAGTTATGTAGTGAACGTTTCCTAAAACATGTGCCGTCAGAAATTTCTACAGGAACCGCATCCTAATAAAACACTTCGGACACTATAAATACGATTTACGCTGACCTAAATAAAATTCCAGGGTTTTAATTTTAGACAAACTTTACATTTACTTTTACCAAAAGAAAAATGTTAAGCTTCAGAATGCCAGGTAAGCTGGCTATCTAGGGTTTAGGAAGCTTCTTTATCCTTGCGGCGGCATATTGCGGCGGGCTTCCGTAGCACCAAAATTGGAAGCATCATGCGCGCTTTATTCGCGCCGCTTGACCGATTTCCTCATAGCGCACGCCGCTATTTTCGATTCCAAGGCTCCCCGCCACCCTAAAACACAGCAGTTTCAAGTTACTGTAGCTCATTGATTGAACAGGTACATAGGGTTACAAGCCGCCGAAAGGCTGCTTATGTTCTGCAAAGATTCCATGTAAATATACATATATCAGGGAGCAGGGATACGTAAGTGTACTGTAATATACTGTGAACAAGGAAAAGGTACTATAAGAAGTACTAACTAAGTAATGGTACGTCATAGTGTGCGGTAATTGCACGTTTATGGGGTCTCGATGTATGGCAAAAACAGCGCATTTTGCTTCCAAGTAATCCAAGTATCAAATGTGCATCTCGTGTATACACCTTTGAAAGTTAGAAAATGCACCATTGATAATACTAGACGAGGCGAAAATGCACAGTTTATGCACGCTCGAAAAAAATAGACCTGTGGCTACCGCCGCGGGACCATTTTTTGGCGGTCTGTAGTTGTTCTCGTGTAGTGCCAATCTACGGTAATTAAAGCCATACTTGGAAGCAAAATCCGGCAATTTTTGCCATACATCGAGACCCCATTACACATGTTATGCAGTTTACATATATATTAGGTTATTAACACTCATTTGTCTTTGGGAAATTTGCATGTGATGTATCCTAGTTAATTTGGTGCCGGAAGCTTCGGACAGGCACCAAAAAATTGTATTGGATACATAGGAAATTCGTATCATATGCAAATTTCCCAAATTAGGTAGAATACAGCTTCAAATTAGAATCACGCTTATTCTCAAACTTCAACAAATATATTCTGATAGTATTTCTCACCAGAAAGTAGATGATAATCAGTAGACATAGAGGTAATATCACTCAATGTAAGTGAATATAAGTTGTAGCACACGGTTAAGAAGTAGAGTCGTTGAGTAAACAATTATATAAAGCAATTAGGCGTAGATCAAGCAATTACGTCCTCTTCTCGATGTCTGTGGTTCTTATGATGACCCCTTCGTTTTCTTCTGTACTGCGCTCTCTCTATGTTGTTATAGTCGGTCTGAAATATGGTTAATTATCACACGTATTAGTTAAAACGCAATTAACTTACAGTAGTTAATGTAGTTGGTGAGTCATTGGTATGTCGTATTAAAGCAAGATAAAAACTCCTAGCACATAAGTGGAAACTAAACGCTAACAGTAAGGACGAAACAGCTCATGCGTCAACTAAATAAATTACAAAAATTGTGTTAATTACAAAAAAAATAGATTATTACATAAGTACAGAAGATTGTTAGACACAAATATTCAGAGTCCATATTCACCACTCAATTCCCCATGGGGAATTCCCCGTCTTTTTCTCTGCGTCTCTCACATTAGAATGTTATTTTCTGTCCCCGGGGACTATTTCCCCGAGGGAATTGGAGTGGTGAATGTGGCCTCTGGGCTAGGTTAGATAAGATAAGAGGACAGATTGGGCGATAGAAAAGTGGAAATACTGAATTGACTACAGTTTCCCTCACCCGTAATCCGTTTTCACATTGTTCTGAAAGAGGCGAAAGGGTTTTGATTAGCAAGAAAGGAAATTTATATTAGAGTAAAAGATAAAAGTGGGAAAGTTTTCAAGCAGCACAATAGATTTTGAAGCGGTGCAGCTAGCTAATGGCTACAGCGAAATACCAGCCGGTTTTTGAAACACATCGTGGACAGCTTAATTTTTGCGTATTTATGCTAATTTACTCTATTTTTTATTCTAATTTATGTTCATTTACATAGGATGCATAAGCATGCTGGTGTACACGATGCGTTTCAAAACCGGCCGGTTTTCGCTTTAAGAAAACGTTTGCTGCTCTCTGATTGTTTATTTGTAAGTTATGTGCCGAGTAAGAAGTGATTGACCATGTCTTGTTTTTACTAATTACATACAGCATATGAGTATTGTATTATGAACGATCTGATTGGCAGAAATGCGATACACATTCCATGATTTGGCAGCATCCAGGATACTGTAATAAAATAGTGGAATAACTTACATCACTCGACTTCCAACTGCAGAACTCCATTGGCAGCCCATCCGGACCAATAGGACATGGCGCATCCAGCCCCGGAATGCCCTATAACATATTTATTTAATGGATAACACAGAAAAACGGTGTTGCCACACAGACACATAAAACCGTCAGTATCTGACCGACTAGTTTTAACCAAACAAATATTTGGTGACTTCTCAGGTTGCCGACAATTTTCGAGAAAAACTAGTCGCCAAGAGGTCGCCAAATGGTTGCCAAAGTGGCTTGAACTAGCAAAAAGCAGTTGAAAAGATGAGTTACCTGTTCTCCTTTCTCTCCAGGTGGTCCAGATGATCCAATATCTCCCCTATCTCCAGCTGGTCCAGGATGTCCGGGAAGTCCGGTAGGTCCCTTTAAAATTTCGGTTAAAATGAAATAGACGTCGATAAGCAACAAGGTACAACCTATTACCTATAATGGTTTAATTATTTGGTTTGCAAGTTTGCTGAATGTGCAGTTTTCGTGTAAAAATTCGGTAGTATTGGCAGAGTTACGCCGAATTTTTGGCATACTTGCAAACCCCCATTATTGAGCAAAAAAATAACACGGATGCTAACAATAAACCAAAAAAAGATACGATAAGTAATGCCTGCAAACACTTTTTAATGATACTAACCATGGGTCCCATGTCACCCTTAGGTCCAATTGGTCCAGGCTTGCCCTAAAATTTAAGACATTACTTCTTGAGTGTTAAGATAAGCAAAACTTATAAAAACCAAATATCAAGGATATTTATCTCCGTTTAGCCATCTCTCTCTCTCTGTCTCTCTGTCTGTCTCTCCCTCTCTCTATCTTTATTTCTTCTTTTTACTGTCTCTCGAATCAACACTGTTTCTACCACAAACTACACAACCACGTCATCCACATCACAATCTGTCAAACCACAGTACAACACTGAGTGTCACAGTACAACACTGAGTGTGACAGTCACAACTTCACAGAACTACACAATCTACCGTAAACTGCACTGCAATGCAATTGAGAATGAAGAATGTCACTGCACTCCAAATGAGGACTTCGGCAATGAAAAGAAAATTAAAATTGAAAAATCTATTCATTAAGTCGAATTAATACCAAAGCCTATGTGAAACAAAAAATGTGGACTCGTCTAGTTTGCCATACTACAGTACAGTATTTAATTAAGGATGGCAAATAAAGTAATATGACTGACAGTTTTTCCCTCAGTTCCAGGTTGTCCTCGAAGGCCCATTGGTCCAGGTGGCCCCTAGAAATCGCATCGTTATCAAACAATTCGATAAGAAATTATAAAGTTTACGTTCTCTTAGGATGGAATGCTGTAAGAGCGTCTCATTCGGGCTATAGGGATAGGGCTTCAATATACTTTTAGATCTGGATTGAAATAAGCTGTGAGCTAGAAATGTTAGGATACTAAAAAGAAGGTCAATATCCTACCGGTAATCCAAGACTGCCAGGTTGTCCAGGGAGTCCGTCTCCCCGATCGCCCTTCTCTCCGGGAGGTCCGGGGAGCCCGGGCATTCCCGGCGGTCCCGGAGGTCCTTGTATAACTCCATCGTCACCAAGGCCACGAACTGGCAATTCAACAGTTTGTCCCTGAAATTGATACTTTTGAGATATACTGATTGATTTTCTTTAGGGGTTATGCTCAATTTCAGTTACACACAACATTAAATGCTTGTAACAAAGCATCAAACTTACGCGTAACGGTAACTTTAAAGGGACTGGCCCACGAGAAAAAAAGTTTTCCTCAATTTATTTGTATGGAATGTGCGGAATTTCAGAAATATTAATGTGAAAACCGCATTGCTTGAAGCCTAGAGCTCACAGAGTTATTCTCCGGCAAACAGTTCGGCCAGGTACCGTTGGTTACTGTGTGTTGCCACATTTGGATTAAGTCCTAATGCTTAAAATACGTATTATTTTAAAGCGATTGCACCCACAGGTTGTCCAGGTAGACCGGGTGGTCCAATATCTCCCCTGTCTCCCTTCTCTCCCCCATGTCCGGGAAGTCCCTGAGGTCCTCGATCTCCCTTAGGTCCTAATGGTCCAGTCTGACCCTGTAAGTCAAACTTAATACTTTAAAGAGGTATGAGACGTGGTTCCTGAAACCTAGATACAAATCTGTCTTTCTATGTATCATCCATATGAGAAATAAATCAAGTTCAACAAGCAGGAAAGGTAGACGAAAAGGTAGGTTTGGTAATATTTTTCCTAATACAAAACGTAAGTTTACTGTGTAGATATATGAATACCGAAGAAGATAAGAATTACAATAAACTTACCGGAGGTCCCTGAGGCCCAGGTGGCCCTGGATGTCCAGGCTTCAACCTACTTTCCTTGATTTCCTTTCTAATAATTGGCAAGAATTCTTGGACAATTCTATCCACATCAATAGCAGCAGAATCACCGGGAAGTCCGGGCTTTCCCTAAAATACAAAACTTAAAATATCCAAGAATATGCCGATTTTCAATGGAACTTTATGTTTACGTACACGTACATATAAGACCACTACACAATAAACGTGTGTGCCATTGACTGTGCGTGTGTAAAGTGTATTTTCGTACTAAAGTGTACTAACTAGTTTTTCAAAAGACAAAATATGAGGAAGGTTAATAACCATCGTAAATTACCATGATCCATTTATTTTAGATCCAAAATAGAGAATAAAAAAATAAGTTTAAAGCGAAATACCGGCCGGTTTTTGAAACGCATCGTGGACAGCTGAATAATTACATATTTATGCAAAGCTGCTCGACTTTAGCTCGATTTTTTTATTCCAATTTATGTTCATTTTCATAATCTGCCTAAAATGCTGATGTTCTCGATGTGTTTCAAAAACCGGTCGGTATTTTGCTTTAAAGTCAAAGAGTTTCACAAATGAACTGTTAGAGACAAAAACACTTTCACAAACATTGTGCAACGATTTATTTTCTACGTAAATCATGCTCAAATCGTTGTGATTTACAAGTACAACTGTACAACGAATCAAACTCGCTCACTCACAAATATTTTCATTTACACTCTCAGTCAGAAAAAAATTCTCACAATATAATAAATGAAAAACAAAACTGTAACCCCAAAACTTTTCCATGGAAAATTACAGTAGGCCCTAAATTACAGTAATCTTACTCGTCGACCCCGTTTTCCGGGATCTCCATTGGGTCCTTGAGGTCCGATGGGACCCATGGGACCAATTGGCCCTGGGTCGCCCTGCAAAGTAACACATATTGGAACAAGAGTTAGTCCACAATTCACAGCAAATCAATATCCAGAAAGTTATTTTTTTGTAAGCAATAGCAACGCACACAAACGTACAGAGGGATCGATCATTTAACATAAACTGTACCAATTTTTTAAACAGTTTACTTTAATTAATATGCAAATGCAATTGCACTACCAAGTACACCAAGTTGCATATAATACATGAAACGCCGGGGTTCAACATATGAGACACAAACCATGTGAAATACCGCTTTAAACGTTAAAGGATCGCAGTCACTCCAAAATCATCACTTTGCTTCGAGTTTACTTGAATTTAGTAAAGAATAGAGAAAAATACTTTATCAAAACCGAATAATTTGAATACCAACTCAGGGGGTGAACAAGTAGAAAAGTAGTTCTACTTAGCTACCGCAGGATTATGAAACGTGTAGTGATATGCCTGCAGACCCTTGCAATATATGTAAAGATATAATATGCAGATATTTGCCGAAATAATTTGCATACTCCCGATCGGGAAGCAGCTGTATGAACACGTTTCGTGATCCTGCGGTAGCTAAGTAGAACTACTTTTCTACTTGTTCACTCCCTGAGTTGGAATTCAAATTATTCGGTTTTGGTAAAGTATGTGTCTCTATTCTTTACTAAATACAAGTAAACTCGAAGAAAAACGACGATTTCGTAGTGACTGCGGTCCTTTAATCAATAGCGCACTGAATACATGTACTCGCTTTCGAATTTGTCTTAAATCTCTGAGTATTCATAGCAAATATAATCAAATGAAGGAAAGAACCTTCCTTAAAATTGAACATTAATCACTAACTTTCTCTCCCTTTTCACCGTCTCTGCCATCTCTACCGGGTGGTCCTGGTGGACCCTGCAGAACTTCTTTATTTCCGAGCCGACTAGCTGATGCGCCTGAAGTTCCAAGATTAAAACTAGATGTTCACTTCCTTCAAATTGTCTATTCTTTTATCGTGGCCCAATTATGGAATACAAAATATTTCACAACATACACATTAGAAGTAGAACGTCAGTTAAAAGGGCAGGCTCACGAGTTAGCCTGACCCTTTAAAGGTTGGCTTCTCTCTTACCACCACCTCAAAATAAATTCTCAAAAAGTTCGCACCTGGCATTCCTGGATCACCTTTAATGCCATGATGTCCGCGTTCCCCACGATCGCCCTTTTCGCCCTAAATAAAATATCTATAAATATGAATGTATTGATTAATAATGAATTTTTAATTAATAATAACAAGAGTCAAATTACAATCAAGCTGGAATTTATGCAATGCGTGGATGTGTGCGTGTGTGTGTCATCCGTTCTTCAGTACGGTCACGAACGAATAATTTTAGTCACTGACTTAGGCGTGTGCTTTTGTTTGTGTGTATGTGCGTGTGTATGTGTGTTTGTATGGTTGCGTGTGTGTCCGTATGGTATGTGTGGGTGCATCCGTGTTATAGCATCCGTGTTGTGTGGGTACATCAAAGTTTGTTAATTTCTTGTTGTTTTCTTCTTTTTCTCTTGCTCTACCTTCTCCCCTCTCTGTCCGGGTGTTCCTCTCTCTCCTTTAGTACAGACTCCAGGGTCTCCAGACTGCCCGGGAGGTCCATGATATCCAGGAGGCCCAGCTGGTCCGGTGTTCCCAGGTGGTCCTGCTGGACCTGCATGCCCCGGGAGACCAGGCTTTCCGGGTGGTCCTGGTGGTCCTGGCACGGCATTTCCCATCTGATTGACTGGATACGGTATGACGGGTGATTCGCCCTACAAGGTGAAGTGACCGTGAGTGAATGCATGCTAGAGAGTGTAAGAGAGTGAGAGGTCAGGATGCCAAATATCTGACCATGTTCGAGGTAAAGCCGTTTAAAGTTTAAAGTGCCTTAATCGCATTCATATCGTTTGTGGGATAGAGATCATGACCAGTGTGCACGTGCGTGCGTTGCTAAAATTCGCACAAAGGGTCATGCGATATTCACTGTGAAATATATCTCAAAGTTTGAAATATTAGCTGTTCAAGTGAAGGGGTTCATTAGATAGGTTTCTGGACATTCTCAAAAATAATCGAATTTCTCTGATGCAGTTTTTTTCTTCATCATGGCATGTATTTTGAATCACATATTGGACAACTACATTCAAATGTATTATATGCAAATGTCTGATGTCTTGTGCAAATTGTCGCACAATTTGCGTAAATTACGTAGAAAGTACGGTTGCACAACATTCGCCTCAAAACCACGTGAAATTCCTCTTTTACCAGAAAGGTCACATAAAGCCCAATAGGACAAGTAAGAACTTTCCCACCTTCTCTCCCCGTTCACCCTGTGGTCCCCTCGGTCCGGGAAGTCCATTACGTCCAGGCTCCCCCGGGTCGCCTTTAGGTCCAACCTTAAAAGTAGAGGAATACAAAACCATATCCCAACTACATCCAAAATACTTTTTCTCACCATTTTTTCAGAAAAGGTTCAATCGTGCGAAGCAATATTGGTCCATCGCCTATACATTACGCTTGATTTCCATTGTTTTATTATCAAATCACCTGTTTGCTTATCAACGACAACACGACGAGTTATATACTACTTTATTTTCATCATTTCATTGTGCTGTTTCATCAATCTTTTCACCATAACAGCCTGTGGTGTTATTTAATAAATAAATAAATAAATGTGACTGTATAAAACGTGAATTAGAGATTTAGTGCGTTTTAACATTTTTTTGCTACTTTGCACTTCATTTCTTTGCAAGGGTATTCGTTAGTCAAGTATTTGTTTATTTTCCCATAAATCTATATTCATATGATACCTTTGACTCTCCATCGAAACCTGGTAGTCCCCGGTCTCCCTTAGGTCCCACTGGTCCTTCCTTCCCGTCTCGCCCCGCCTTCCCGGTTGGTCCGGGCAGGCCTGGAGGACCGGGTGGTCCTTGAACGATCATTGCGCTGCCAGAAGCTGACGTACCTGGGATCTGAAAGATGCATTTGAAGAGGTACGGCACGTGGTTTGCGAAACATTTATCGGGCAATACTTGGCTTTTAGGTGTTTATGCAACAGAATAAAACACAATTTGCAAATAGCGCATGGTAATGCAGTTGCCCAGCAGGAGCCCTCCTATGCCATTTTAACCAATATTCACTGCGCCCTTGCCTTCTGGGTAATCGATACCAAGTTGCAAAGACAACGAACAAATATTAGAAGTGTGTGTACTAACTAAAAAAACAAGGAAAATGGCTGGTAAATAATAAAATTAAAATACAGAGCGGTATCACTAACCGGGGCCCCAGCCGCACAAACTCCCTTGTCTCCCTTTGGTCCCGGAAACCCAGGAGGTCCAACTGGGCCATGATCACCTTTTTCGCCCTGTAAGTTCATTTTAAAAGGGTAGTTAACAAAAGGGATCCCTATGTTTCGACTATAAAGACGCATGTGCATGTGAACTGACAAAGAACAAATAATGCATACAGCGACCAGTTTGGTTATTGCTTCCACCAAAAAATCAAACCTAATAAAACAAAATCAAAACTATACCCGTGGTCCTGGTACGCCTGGGAGTCCTCTGGGTCCATCCAAGCCAATTGGTCCCTATAAGGTCGCATTAAAAAATTGCTATAGACTTATTTTTATTGTCCCACTGATGCTGAAATGCAAAACTTTAAATTTTGAAAAAAAAATTGAAATTTATTAAGGGAAAGGATAACATCATTCCAAATCAGTGCAAGTGGGTTTTTGTTTCAGGACTATTACAGTTATTGAGTTTTGACAAGCAATCGAAAAAGACATGCAGAAATTCTTAGAGTGGTAAGGCACGTGGTTTGCAAATTTCTGTGTCCTCTTGGGAATTCTCGGCACAGAATGGAACACAATTTCATTTCCTTATAACGTTGATGTTACCAACCACGTGCCATACCGCTTTAACGTGCAAATCATTCAAATGCTAAATCTTACCGGAAATCCTGGATAACCTCTCTGTCCCTTTGTGCCCTGAAATAACACGCACGCCTAGAACAACAAAGGGGAAAAACATTCCAGACAGGCGGAGAAGAACACGATTGCAAAGCATCCGCCACCAAACAGTCAGCACTGTGCGCGCGGTTATCGCTGTCGCGCACTCATAAACACGCGGCGATAACCGCACGCCCAGGGCTGACGACGCACGCACCCAAAAGTTCTCTATCTAGAAGCACCCAAGCAGTGGAATACAACCCGCGCGCAAGCCAAATAACAATATAAAGTAGTGAATAAAAGACACTTTTTGAGAGCCGAGAGAGAGAGAGAGAGAGAGAGAGAGAGAGAGAGAGAGAGTTCGGAAGGAATTTGAATCGCAATGCTGCACAACGCCACAAACTACACAACAAGAACTCATATTCTGAAGTTTGAAGTAAACGGATTCGTCGTTCACAATTTGATTCACGAACAAAAAGGAAAGAATGACGACAGAAGTACAGCTTCTTCGAAATGACAGTAGGGCAAGGGGGACCAAGGTAGAGTGGTGTCAAATCGGCTACAGAAATAGCCGATCCGGCTAGCGGCTCTGTGAATACACGGAAAGCCGACTTTATTCGTAAAGCGGCTCGGCTAGAAAACCGCATGATGCGTAGCCGGCTGCAAAAATAGCCGTTTTGACACCACTCTAGATCAAGGCCACTGATGAAACTTCGCGCACTCGCCACACCAAACAAAAAGAGAGTGCCTATATAGGTAGGGTGCTCGTGGGATACTACAAAACAAACGTTGGCCAACTCAAGTTGGCGCGCCCGCGGAGCACTTTTTGTGATGCGTCGCAAGTTCGCTCAGGTGTGCCAACTGTGCGCCACAGGTGCGCCAGCTGACCTTTTTTCTGCTTGGCGCTGGCGCGAAGTTTCACAGACCAACAGAAAGACAGAGGAAAAGGGCACAAGACAGTAGGAAGGTGGGAAAATCATACTCATACCACAACAATCATAGCTTAGCGGTAACAAAATTTGGCAGGATATCTTGAACCTACCGGTGGCCCTGGAGGACCCTGCATGCCCCTCAATTGTATGGCCTGTCCATCGGGAGAATAGAGAAATCCAAACGATCGAAGTTTCCTTTTCAACATCGGGTCAATTGGCTAGAAGCACGAACACAAATAAGAATTTACAATACGACGTTTATTGTGACTCCATGGGAGTTAAAGCGGTATGACACGTGGTTTGCGAAACGTTTTTGTATTTCCATGCATTTTTTGCTTATAAGAACAACTTTGCATACACTTCCACGCCACGTGTCATATAGCTTTAATGAATATCCCAACGTTTCCGGATGATCTGCATAAGAGCATAAGGTGAAATAAATAAAGTACACCAAACAAACACACAATATTGGCAGCGGTTGGAGATAACAAATGCCGTCGACGGTAGGACGGCGGAGCTGGAAGTCCCTGTAACACAACACAACGATAAAATGAGACGAAGTGGGCAAGTGAGGGGTCAGACCCGTAAAAATAGTATAAACTCAAACTTGTATGTTTACAATTGTGCCCGAAAATAGATCACGCGACACAATCACTACGGGTCACAAAAGGATGAAAGTCAACCAATGAAAATGAAAATTTAACCAAGGAGTGCCGGTAGCTTAGAAATAAAATATTGCGTGTGTAACTGTGCGCTTCATATTTACAATTTAAAAGAAAGTTGGAAAAGAAGAGAGACTATATTTCGAAATAGAGTGAGAGATAAAGGATAAAGGGACAGTGTTCTAAGGGAGAAGTTTGATACTACGATTCCTAGAGGGATCACGGGTAAAGCGACTATTTTAGATAGGCAAATTAGAAAAGTGTAACGAAAACTAACGGGCCATCCTACACATCCCTTTGGACCGCGCTGACCCTGTAGATTATTAAAAAATAAGTATTTAGTTTAGTTAATGAACTCACACCGATTGAGATGCACCATTTCTCCCGCGTATGAGCTCTTTAGTAATTTGGAAAACTTCTGAGGGCATATAATGCAAGTAAAAACGGTTTCGTAGGAGTCGTGAAGTATACCCAAACAGGTCCCAGAGAAAAAGAGGCTTCGACCCCCCTTCGATCTAAGCTAATGAAAGTTTAGGATTCGCTTAGGATCAGACTATGATTGAGCTTCGAAATTAAAAAAATACAAAAAATACCAACCGGAGGACCTGGAGGACCCGCAGCGCCTGAAAAGTATTTTGCATTAGAGGTGACGTCGGAAAAATTGTACTCTTTTGTAACCATGAATTTGTGGATAATGCGGATTTATTCATGCTTGGACAGAGGTGCAGCCCAATTCCTTCGTCTTTATTGGTGTGATAATTTGGTGTGAAAATAAGCACTATGATAAGAATAAAGGAAAACCAATAATCAATTTGAGTATTTTTGAAAACGGTTTTTGAAACGCATCTCAAATAACTGCATTCCTATGTATTCATGCCAAGTGGGGTCGAAATGGATTCATAAAATTTGGTCGATCTCTTATTCGAATAACGCTCATTTGCATATTACGCACAGGAATGCAGTTTTTTACAAACTAGCGGTTATTTCGCTTTAACTTGTATCCCTTCACTCAAATCTTTATGGGCCCTTGACCAAAGGTTCTAATGGCTTGTACAACATTGAGTGAAAGAGGGTCCAATCTATAGGGCACCCTTCCGACAAATTGATTAATTCGTGTGTTCACGATGTCACTCTATTGGATAAAATCAGCCGTGAGCTAGTGTTGATGAAATATTGGGCACTGATAAGCCAACTATTTTGATCTATACATATTGATTAATGAGTATATGTATATAACAATTTGCTGATCTGGAAAACTGAACTGAATATGGTACTTTACAAAATAATCATTTTAACAGGAGTTAATTGTTTGCCTGTTTCTCTGCGTAAATTTCTGTGCCCATCCTCATCAGTGCATTTATGATAATATGAGACCAAAATTTGCATAATATGACAATACAGTTTTCTAGCATATTTTCCACAATGCACTTGAATAACTGTTTTTATAAATCCGTTACTAGACTGGACACAAAAGGTCCATATTTTTCACGTGTCCCGCCCGTCCCTATGTTTAGCGTGTGAATTGTGATTGATTCACTTGCTCATTCTAATTCACATGATATGCTAATGATTGACGGACATATAATTACATCTACCGTAAGATGACAAGAGGACACGTCACGCACAATGGCATGCAGCATAATAATAAAGCAATTGATGGGCAATTACGCAATTACAATTTCAGTTTATTTGAAAAATAGAATATTTGCAAAGATACATCAAAACACTACGTGTCGTATTTGTTTTAGTATCACGCGTATCGTTTCTTTGTTTGAGGTCACCAGACGAGCAATTTAATTGATTTTAACTTTTAGGAAATGGATAACCTCAGTAAGAGATGTCCCCATATTTTAGGTGAAGATATATCTTTCCGTATGTCACTATCGCCCCCGCACGTGCGAACAATTGTTTACAGGTGTGACAAGTACTTTACAATCAAAAATTTGCATATCATGGTTTAGCTGATGTTACGACGTGCTTGGAGTAAAGCATCGGTTTGAGGCTGCGATGCAGTTTTCAAAGTGGTCGGTCGCGAAGTGGTCACCAAATTTATTTATTTATTTATTAAATAACACCACAGGGTGTGCATCACAATGAAATGATGAAAAGAAGGTTGAAGAATAAAATAGACGATAAAGAAGTAATTCAAATTACCTGGTGGACAATGGCATCCGTTTGTTCTATCATACCTCACAGCTCTCGGTTGTCTTCCTGTGCTACTGTTTGTTGGATGTATTGACCATGATATCTAAAGAAATATTATTATCAAAATTTATGTAATCCAGGGTTCCATTCCCTTTAAAATTAAGATACTTTGGAATCCAGAGGAAAAGTTTCCCCTCTCCACACTTTCTTCACCACTTTTTTTCACAATTTTTCCCCTCTCTGAGACCCCATAATTCCTAGTTTTTGTCGCCAATTTGTACAGTGATTTGTGGGTGAGGTGGTTGGAGTTATAAAAAGCGAGATTTAATGAGTTTTTGCCCCGAGCCTGTCGCTTGGGGAGAACTCTCCCCCGGGGAGAAAGGGAGCGGGGAATTTATTGGGACTTAGTCATATAGGAGAGAACAGTTGGTTGGCAAATGAACTGCCGTGTACAGGAAAACATGGGAAGCGTTAATTTATGTGGGAAAGTGGTATCTTGAATATGTTTAGTAACTTGTAAAACGTTTGTCATTTTCGCATAGTTGCCCAAGGAAAAGAATATAAGATAGTTCTTTGATTGTAAATCCCCAACCTACTTCTAATTGAATACAATATATCAAGGGGTGTCACCCTCCTAACTAAGCACCTAAAACGATATAAGCTCTCTCTCTCTATCTCTCTCTCTCTCTCTGTCTCTCTCTGTCTCTCTCTCTCTCTCTCTTGTCGGCATTTTCTCTTTCAATATACCAATCAGACACATATTTTGACACTACTTTGACCCTTTGTTGATTGAGGTGAAGGATAAATGGTACAAGTTTTACAACCGAACGCGCACATTTCGGTACAATATCTGTGAGCAATAAAGTCTTTTATTAACCAATTGTTACTGAAGAATACGGAACAGTTCGTTATATTCCAAGTTCGAAATTTTAAAGCGATATGCCACGTGGGGAAAGAGTGGTTGTGCCGAAAAAGTGAAGCGTGGGTTTTTTGCTATAAACGATTGCAACGTATACGGTATACGGAATACCGGGCAAGTTCAATCCGTGTATTTTAAATAATATATGAGCCATTTTGAGCATTTCTGATATTTTTCCTTAGTCCCAAAGAAATCGTTTATATAAAATACTAAGCTGCGTTTCTCCAACAACGCTTTCTGCACTAGATTAATGACTAGCAATTGTCCAATTTGTCGAATGAACTCAAGGTGGAAACGAATAAAAAACATATGAAAAAGAGGAACCCGCGATGAAAAATGTGGCAATTCAACTTGGTGATTAAGTACAGTACACAACGATATTCGAGTGATTAAATTCCTATAAAAGACTGAATTCATAGCAAATACGCACACCTACACTGTATCACTTTTGATCGAACATACGGAAAACACGTCCTTTTACATTTCGTATAATAATTTTCGTTCAAAGTGCGAAAATGTAAAGGCCGGTAAAAAATGTAATTTCGAAGTTTATCCAGGAATCGCTAAATAATGAAAAAGATCCATAACTTTGTTTTTCATTTCGGCCTTACTGTTTACTAACTAGGCCAAGTGTATGTATTTATTTTCAAATCATGCCCACCCAACCCACCGTATTTCACTCGGTGTATTTTGCCAATCCTCCTGTTAAACCAAATGTTACGAATCGAAACACGCTATCGTTTTCCTAGCTTGTTTCCCAATGATAAATGGGTGCAATAAAAATGTCAGAAGTGTATTTGGGGCTTACGCTCCTGGTCAGGCACTTAATCCCTGAGGTTATAGAAGCCTTAAAACAAAAACGGAGCCGCGTGAGAATCGGTGAATTCAAGAAATAAATAGGAATACTGCATCACAGTGTATAGCTACTAACTTATGTAAAATTTTCTGCCAATAATGTGTGATCAATTAGCAAACTTGTTGAACGATTAGCGATACTTGCTAAAGAGGTATGCCACGCGTTTTACAAAAAATTTCAATACATTATATGCAAATTTGGTACCCTTTTGTGCATTGTATGTCCCTTCTAACTCGAGCATATCCTTCTAAAGGCATGCATAACAGTGAATAAATGGAGTGTGGATTTTATAAGATAACTGCTGATTTTCCCCGGGTCTTCTCTAAATTATTTGGACATGTCCATTCATAGGCCAAGATTAGTACGTACATAGTAGTGTCCCGGAACGCACCCTCTATATAAAACTCTCTTGCAAGCACTTAAAAACGTTTCTTAGTGCGTGTCTTCCGTAAGAGTTCTCACGCGAATCCATTCAAAATATTAGTTCTCATAGAATATTATTGGTTAAACGAAACGCGGGATAATATATTTTATTTATTTACTTATTTAAATTATAATAATACCCTCGGTATACTCATCACAATGATTTAGTGAACGCAATATACTCGCACCATATACTCGCTATGGATTTTTGGCCAGCTCAAGAAAACGACTAGCTCTGAAACTGTGGAATGGGGTAAATCTGCAACTAGCCTAACACCATCTGCACCCCAGACTGGACGCACATCGCACAAAACAGCAGGCAATTAGAAACAAAGTGACTTGTAATTTGCATATGCGTTGTGTAACATCCTCTACCGACGGTGCCTGGGACATTGTCTAGGTCTCCTAGAATCAATTATCTCTCTTCGTCTTTAGCAGATGTGCCTCCAAAATAAGCACACTCTATCATCCCACCCTCACACCTAACCTCTAGAACAAAAGGGAATTGGTATTACGAAGGATAACGGTTGGCTTAATTTGTCGCAAAAATCTATTCATCCCGTAGAAATTTGTACAGAATATGGATGATAAAAACGCCTTCTCGACATCTCGTAAGTTGAAATTTGGTTTTCGATAGGGAACTAGGTTTTCTAAAAATTGAGTCGTGATAAAACTTTTTCCAGATTTCTCTACTTCTCCATCAAGCTTTCTTTCTTTCTCAACCGTCTCTCTCAGTTTTCTCTCTCTAAGTTCTCTCTTTCCAGTGCGGGACTGTGATGAGCCGAATGATATCTTTCAAGTGCGTAATAAGGGACTTTATGCAAATAGGGATACGGTTATATTTGACTTCAATAGACGCGCGTGAGCCTTTCAAGCTCACTTGATTATAATCACGCTTCATGGTCAATGAAAGAAACTATATTTATCAAATAAATCATGCAGTTTATATTTACACATTTTTCATAAGACCTTGATTCTGTAGTATGAAACGAATTGTTATTCAACAAATTATATTGTTCAATGTGTTTCAAAAACCTGGGCCGGTATTTCGCTATTATTCTGTTGTGAGTTAGGTAAGTTAGCTCGGGTAAGAGTAGAATAGCTCGGCAGGTGGTAGAAAGCATTCAGCATTGCTTCTACAGAGGTTAAGAAAACACAAGTTACAACATAAAGTAAATACTTGAGATCTCAAAGGACACTTGGCCATATGCGATATTGAATCAGTGTTGTGGAAGACCCAATTTACAGAATGTCTGATAGATATTTTGTGCGTTTAAAAAGTTATTTGAAACATAAGGTTTTGATTTTGAAACATATGCTGGACAACCGCATACAATTTTCATTTTCCATTATGTGCGAAAATTCATACATATATGATGGGCACATAACTTTGCATAAAATTAAAATACATCAAGTTGTTCAGCATAAGTTTTAAAAGCGCTGAATATACGAGGGTCATACAAAATATTTTGGAGAAAGCCAAAACGATATGCAATGATACTTTGACCTTTAGTAGTATTCATTTCCCTGAGAATTAGCAGCTGTTTTTTGGATTATGAAAATTAGCATAATGGTCAGATATCTGACTATAATGCCAAATAGATAGTTGGAGTGGTTGAGGTATACGCACTTGATGATACTTCACGGGTACACCCAGGGTATACTAACAGAATATTTAGATACACTCGATAGTAAAGATGAGAAGGTACACATATACATATTAGGGGTCATCTATGGAGCTGACAAAAAATGGAGAAAAAATATTTATGCAACAATAAAAATAAGATCTTAAAGCTAAATGCTAGCCTCTTTGGAAAATTTGCATATGATAAGCAACTCCTATGCATCCTATGCTAATTTTGTACGATTGCCGTGGACGATCGTACAAAATTAGCATAGGATACATAGGATTTGCTTATCATATGCAAATTTTCCAAAGGGGCTAGCATTTCGTTTTAAATGTACTTCAAATTATTCAGTTATAGAAAGTTCGTTATTTATTTGGTAAATAAACTAACGTGAAGTTATCACGATGTGATCAGGTGAAGATAATATATAACACTTTCATAATCTCACAATCAGAGATATAGTTATTTTAGCAAACCAGAGATTTTGATAGGTGGCAGCGCAGATAAGAAGAAACATGAAAAGTCTCGCAAACCAAAACAATAAATAAATAACTATAATAAAAATACCCACCCTCGTGTCATCCTCTGTATCTAGTTGTCGATATTCCAATGTTGATATCCGTAAGTGAAGTAATCCAAATAAAATTCCGATCAATAATAATAAAACGGCTGATGGGAGTAGTAGAAGCCACGTGGGGAGGGTAACTTCTTGGTGAAGGTACTCCCTCGTAATAGGCCATGGGTGCCATGAGCTTGGTTTACCATTGATACGTTGTAATTTATTATCGCTGGTTGATGATTGCGACGATGCTCGCCTACTACCAGCACAACCATGGTTCGACTCCTGATGGTGACAGTCTGTGTTGGCAGTACTGACACCCGGCCACGGCCCCACTACTGTGTGGCCATCCCCGGTCACTACAGTATTCTGGGGCATTTGTAGTCTAGAATTTGAATATGTCAATTATAGCAAATTAGCATGGTTTTCATACAGAATACAGTAGAATTAAAGTAAATCCTTCGGATATAGTTATGAGCACGCTTGTAGCGGGATACCAGGCTTCAGAGCAAACGATTCGCAAAAATTGTTCCTGAAATTCGAAAAGTTATACTAAAGCAAAATTGTTCAAATCTGTTTTATAAAATACGAGGGCACGGAAATTCACAAGCAAATATAACACATTGTAAATTGATAATTGATAAGAATTATTATTTTATTGATAAATAAAGCGGACATACAATGATTTGCCAACCGATTAAGCTTAGCTGCCTCGCATCATTCACCCCAAAAGTATGTGTTTGGAAAATATTGACAAACTGATATAATCGGCCGAGCTGAAAGTATGCTCCCACATCTTTTTCTATGCACCGCCAACGCTGGCGAAGCAGGCCGATTTTATGCCTGACAACGTTACTTTTGAATGGTAAAGTGGGCGCGCCGGGAGCTATTCTGGGGATTTTGAAGAGACAGATGAGCCAAAGGGAGGGTATATGAGGAAAGGATTGTATGTCTATATTATTATATCCACAAAACGAACATCTAACTAGCTCACAAAATTAGCAAATCAGATGGAGCAGTACCTGAGAAAAATAGACTATGAATTGGAAGTGTCTATCAAATTTACAACAAAACTATAAACTATAAACTATAAATATTATGTGAACCTTCCCTGATGGGGTCACCGGGAGCAAGCACCACCTGGGGAGAATGATCCCAACTTATGGGAGACGACAGACAGTGAGAGAACATCTTCGAGGAGGGAGGCGTGGCCAGCGTAGATCTCAGCATTATACCCCAACCCCAATTCTAGGGGAAAGTGATGAGGTTAAAGCGGTATGACACGTGGGTTTTGAAACTAATTCATTCCCATGTGTTATATGAAATACTGCTCCATTATGTGCCTGAAATACCCGGAAGCGCGCAGAAATTTGCATATGATACATGGAAATGCTGATACTCAGCAAGCCACGTGCCCTACACCTTTAGATATAAGTAAAACTGTGCACTGCAATAAGTTATAAATACTATTATTGCGAATATTGTTATGAAAGCTTAATAAAGTCAATTGTATGATGGGGTTTCCATGTATGCCAAAAACAACTGTGCGTTCCCTTCCAAGTATGCAACAATTTACCGTATTTTCCCTGAATTGAATATTTGACAGGAGAAATTAATACATGGGTCTCGCGAAGTCGTAAACTACGGTAAATTTGTCCGGATACTTGGAAACCCCATGAACACAAGTAACTACCATGGGCTATGGGCACTTACTCGAGTTTACTATTGTTAGCGTTGGGACTTTCTTGTATTCAAGACAAGTTTTGCCCTTCACTTTCTGCTAAAAACATCATTAACCGCGGTGATCAAACGGTAATTAAGAAGACGATTAGCCAATATTAACCGTGCTCAATTTCTCATAAAAAGAGTAAAGAGAGGGCAAGTTTACTAAAAGAATGTGTACTGAATTTTGTTCAGATCCTATTCCTTTGCATTTATATAAACATGTTGTCATACTGTACTCAAACTCATAGAGTGTAGGTGGCTTTGCAAAGTTGTGACGTGGAGAGACATCGAACTCGGGTCATTTATCTGATAGTCAAGAGCACTACCAGCTGAACTACATGACAGTTGTAACAACATTACATTACTTCAAAGATCTTGATCGTAATCACAGTGATTTCATCTCGTATATTGCTTTTCACAAGAAAGCTAACGGTAAGAATTAGAGTTGATGCAAAAAGTATGGCTATTCAAAAAGTTTCAAAACTACTTGCAACATTACCATATGGTCGCAATTGCCAATTATTTCTGAATCCATAGATTAAGTTCATAATTAAGATTATATTTTAAGGAGGCAATTAGGTCGACAAAATGTGCAGTTTATTGGGTGAATTTCTCACAGCGAGGGAACATTTGGTCACTCAAACGGGGTCAGAGATGCGACCAAAAAAAGTTCGGATTTGGCCGTGTGTAATGAAGCCCCGTTCGACTATCTACTATATATTGGGCAATTAATTAAGATTGATTTATTAAAAACGGAAATGTTTATCGTGGATTTTTATGCTTTTTATGCTTTCATCAAGATCAACAATAATTTATACCATTTTTACTATTTATGTCCGCAGAGCAAGCAAGGATATATATATATATATATATATATATATATATATATGGTAACAACTAGTAACATATAAGGAATCGATATCAGTTATTACTTATCTCTCGGTGCTTTTTAGCTAAAAGTGTACGCATTTTACTTGTATGGCTGTATGGTGAGAAAAAAACGTAGAAGCACTAAGAAAAGTATATAGAATAATTACTCTAGCATTTCATATAACAATAATTAATAAAAACGGAGCAAGAAAGTTGAGATAATTAGCTGAGCGCAGTTTTATCTTTACGTATCTTCCGGGGTGTATCACTCAGACTCTGAGACACTTGGCACCCACAACGTGATCGAATGCATCTCACACAAATGACATATCACAGAAACACCGATTGCTGACTATTTGACAATTTGACAGCAATTGTCTGTCAGGATCATTAGAAACCAAATATTAAAAGGTACTGTATTCCTGCGAATTTCAAATACAGCTATGTTCGCGTTCTGACTGAATGCAGAGAATAAAACATTGGGATATAAAAGCAATTCGTAAAAATACGTGGCACGCGCCAATAAAAACTGCGGAACCGTTCACAAGAATGAATAAGAAACCACTATTTTGGACATCTTTGGCAAGTATTTGTACCTTAATTTGATGGTATTACTGGAATTGACGGGCAATTTTGATGTGTCCGATAATGATGGGTTGCATAAGGGAAAGGGTAAGATTTACATACCAGACTGTACGAACCTTGGAGAATAACGGGGAATCTAACCCTGAACCACCCCCCCCCCTTTGGGAAAGTGCGGATCTATAACAAATAGTGCCTCGAACAATAAGTAATAAGTATAATAATATATACTTTCATTTCCTAACAGACCTCTACAATGCTATAGTCATGTTCAATACAGTTTTTAATCTTTATGCGTCCAAGCAGTACTCAGTACTCTTGTTTAATTTTCTTACCACATTTGCTATTCAATTTTGTGCTTCCTTAATAAAATATAGATTTACTTGCCTATTGATTGGCTAATTAATTGATCGAACAAAGACGTCATTATTATCCCAACAAATTGATGGTCTTTTATCTTCGTATGCAAATCTCTTGGTGGGGTCATCGTGTGCCACTCAATGTCTTATTTTCTACTATGTTCTTTCCGTGCCGGCCCAAATCCAAATGTTGTGACGTAACGGGACACAATGCCCGAGATTTGCATACCCGATTAGATATTATCCCGCGTGCCCACCGGATACAGGTAAAATTTACTACCATAATATCAAATGCCTAGATCGGCAGGTGTATTGATTAGGAGATTTTCCCGGAAATGATTTACACTGGCAACAAGTTAAAACAGAATAGCCAGACCTTCATAAATACTAGATCTACCATCTTTAGAAGGAAGGAAGGCGTGGAAGAGAAGCAAAGATAGACAGTGAGAGAGAGGGAGAGCGAGAAAGAGAGAGAGTGAGAGAGAGAGATTGATAGAGAGAGAGGAGAGAGAGAGAGAAGAGACATAGTTTTGCCTTTAGTTTCTTTCCCTTCCTGATAGTTATTATTTGTTTTATGAAAATCTTGTTATAGTACAGTATCATTCACAGTTATGTATGCGGTAATACAGTATACAGACAGCAGTGGCGTAGTATTGATTTGCGTAATCTTTATGAGGTATACTGTAGGAGAACAGTGGTAATCTTTGAAACGTGTCGCGCACTTTTTATCAAACTAAACCTTGGTTCCTATTCCTAAATGTTATTGTTCAACGTACAACTTCCACTACATCCAAACATTCCACAACAATCTCACACTTGTGTATATCACTGTGTAAAATACTATTACAATGAGGCCGAGTGACATTTCATATTTCGATTGTGAACACGAAAAAAAAGAACAAAGGTTACGCTGGCATATGGCTCCCGTATTTCCTTGCCATCAAAATTTCACCGAATCAACTTCTGGAAAAAAACTGTCAAAAGAGGTTTATTTCCGCAAAAACGTTCTAATTCTACCCTTCCCACGTTTGTGCTGGGGGACGAGCTTCCCTCAGCGGGTGGTGGGAGAGTACCTCATATGGGCTGGGAGACCCCTTTAGTTAGTGAAAAATGCCACTTAATTAGTATCAATGTCGCGTACCGGTTAAAGTTCTAAATCTCACCTTATTAATTCAAAAGTATATAAATAAAAACTCCAGTATTTTAAAGCGGTATGACACGTGGTTTGTTAAGACTATGCCTGGATTCCTATATGCCCAATTATTCGCAAATTGTGTGCCATTATTTGTCTTTTCCGGTAGTTTTCGAGCATATTTCAAAACCACGTGTAGTACCGCTTTAATTTAATTCCACATTTGTAGGGCATGGAGGGTGTGATGCAATTCATGTAAAATCTAGAGGACGCAATATACAGCGGAAACATGAAAGAAAGGATTACAGTAAGAAGACGGTATGCATAAGCGATAATGTATGCCACTATATTTACCAACTAATATATCTTTATTTTCTTTCTAACCGTGTATGGTGTTCTCTAACATGCAAACATGCTATCCCAGAGACAAAGTTTCAGTTTCAAACAAAGGAGTAAGTGCTGATATAAAACCTAAAAATAAGCTGCATATGGATAAAGCCTAAAAAAAAAAAGTCATTCGTAACTGTTACATCCAACATTTTTAACATGGTGTATAAGAGTATAAGTTCAGTAATAACGTTGGAGAATGCCACCCTTCTTCCTTTCGAAAGGGTACCTGCCAAACAAAGGGCTCAATGATCCGTACCATTTTGGTGTCGAGAAAGAGAGCTACCCTTTTCAGGCAAGCGCGACAACCAATTTCAAATGTAAACTTTTGTTTGGCTCGTTTCCTCCGACTCATTGCTTATGTGTGCTACGAGTAGAGAAATACATATACACGAATTGCTACAGCTAGGAACTTTCCTATGATAATAACATATAAATACAGAAAATAATTTCCTTTATTTTGCAGGAGTTCAACCTTTTTGGGAGAAAATTCTTACAGATACACCTCCGGCAGCGCACGGCGCGCACCACAGTCAGTGTTCGCCAGACACGCGCACAAAACTCGCGATGGCCGGGCGAATTTGCCGCGCACCATTTTTCTGTTTCCTTCACCGTTTATTCCTATTTTCGCACAGTTATCACGTTTTTTCCTTCAGTCTTCTGGCTGCGCACCAAACAAATTAAATCATGTATTTTATGTATTTAGTGTTGTCAATTTACACAATACAATACATTTAAAAAGATAGATATTACGCAACGCGATTAACGTTCGAAGCAATTGAAATTGTTTTAGAAAGGTTTATTTACAGAAGAAAAATTACATTTTACATACATATATACAGGTCTAGAGTACGAGAACCAGAATGCTTATTTTCGAAAGAAAAATTGAAAGAAGAAACACTTTATTGGGTCAACATTCAGTGCGTAGAAAGAGAAGTTTTGTCGATCTGAAAAATTATTATATTTTTAGGTTGCTGTTTTCGGATTCACGAAACAAACATCGCCTGTCTCTATTTTTTTTATTCAAGTTTTTTGAAATAAATTCTTACAATTATAAAAGGCCAACGATTTGAAGTGACCCCATAGATGAAGGCTTGTATTTATTTATTTATTTATTACACCACAAAGGTGCGCACAAACAAACATACATAATTAAGACAATAAATACAGTGAAGACAGAAAAAAGGTAATAAGGGAGATGTCCTGTGTTTAGTAAACAATATAGAAAGTTACCTGGTTCCTCGTCCTACTGTGCAGCAAATAATAGTTTATGGACGAATCGGGCGGCGAATTCTGTTCTTCAATCCCTTGATATTGATTTGAACGTCCATTTTTATCAGAAGCTGAGAGTTGCTTGAAGTTCCGCTTTAGAATACACTTGAGTGTGCACTGAACACTTCTGACGGGTTTTTATAGGAGAGTTTTTTTATTAGATCAGTGTTATGCGTTGGTTATTGGCAAATATAGTTTTGTTTACTGCATCAATTATTAGCTGTCAACCTGATAAACAGTCTGTGCAAAAAGCGTTATCTGTAGAGAATTCAATTGAAAATAAAGATTTGATTTGTGTGCGCATTCTGAGTGATATGCAGGCGCATTCTGAGTGATATGCAGCAGCGGTAGCGCATCGAAAACAACCATGCAAAACAACCTGTTTAGGCTCTGTAAGTGTGTATTTTGCTCATCGGGCAGAAAGCGTGTGAAGTACACCAACTTTAGGGTCAAATTTTGAGATGTGTTAATTGCATATCCTCAATAAATTATTATTAATTAACTTTTCATGACAATCAGTCGATGACCATACTGCATCTCGTCCTCTGCTACTTTTGGGGATTTGAAAAATGTGAGAGACAGGGTTGGCCACCCAAGTTATAATGAAAATGGGCATGACAATGGGGAGCATTCGCTCGACCAGATACCGAAAGCCACTTGAGCACGCTAAAGTCAGGCTCAACCGTTCTGGCAACAACCGATAGTTCAACCTTATTCCTGATTGCAAAATTGTAAGAACATCATATCATTTAGTCCTCATAATACACATGTCCTACACTATCAAAAACTCATAATATGATTTGCCACTACGTGTTTTGCCTTGGTTGATAACTCATTGACCGTAAACAAAACATGTGTACTGGTAGCAAATAGATAGATCTGCTATCGATTTCATTTTTTCTTCCAAATTTGCACCCAGCGATGATAAGATAAGCTTTTCTGCTGCTCAACAACATGTGTTTATGTTTACTGGTAACACGGTAACGGGTTTTCATGGGAATAAACTAATAGTCAAAAGCATCTTTTACTCAAGTATATACAAAATTGATAACCCACCCTCGGTTATTTACGTGGCAGTAAACGTAAACAAAAACATGTTTACTTGTAGCAGATAGATACTACCTTTGCACCGATAATTACCAATTATCATCGTTCGCTTTGCCTATAAAAGCCAATTGAGCACGCTAGAGTCAGGCTCAACCGTTCTGACAACAACCGATACTTCAACCTTATTCCTGATTGCAAAATGCACGTCGAAGTGAAAATCCGCGAAGGTGGCAGCAGTTGGGGAAACGTGAGGAACAGACTTGGCCGTCCAATTCGCCCATGAGGCTTCTGCAGTGAACCAGTAAGTCATAAGAGTCGTATATGGCACCCCTCCCCCCCCCCCCCAGAAAAAAGCAACCGGTGAATTAGCCTTTTTCGACTAGTGCTAAATAATCATAGTATAGCATAGGTATAACGTAACGTCCACTACGAACACACTCTAGCATCACAAGTCAAGTTACCAAAATTTCCTGGTACATTCACATATATTTTAAATTTTGGTGCACGTAGTATAGTAATAACACAGGGAAAAAAATTACCCAGAAACATAGCCAGTATCGATATACTTGCGAGTGATGACGAATAACATATTTTCAGGTCCACATGGTGTTTCTTTCTGCAAAACAACCAAAATTCCATCTTGTCAATTAAGTATTTGTTATCATAAAACCTTTGTATATTATGTTTCCAGTTGTAAATAAAACTTGAATCAAATTCGGTGCGATGAATATTGCGAAGCCACAACCAGTATAACACTACGCACTACTTCATATTTAATTTGTCGACCAACAATTTTTTTTGCAAATTTGTCACAAATCAAAGAGTTTTTTATAGCAATATGGTCATTTTTGCCACGACTGAAGGACTGAAATGTATTGTCAAAAAAAATTGCACTTTTTCGCGCAATTGGTATGTAGTCTGAGAGACTGTTGAGCATCATAAGTACATCTTGCATTCGCAGAGGTCATATGCATTAGTTGGAAAGCAATTTCCAGCAGCGTGATCCTATACTTTTTGAGTTTTCAGTCAGCGGAGATCCGCTTCCTACACTTCCGATAGGGCTCAAGTATAAGTATGGTATGTATATGCGTATACGTTCACAAGCATCCTGGCAGCAAAACACATTGAAACAACTATATGTGTCCATGTGGAATTCTCAAATATAATGGGTGGTCCGCTACAGATGCGACACAAAAAATACGCGCAAAATCTGCGACACAAAAAATACGCGCAAAATCGCCATAATCACATCAGGCTTTTCATGCAAAGGTTCGCCGCATATACTAGGTCCCTGGGTGGACCGCCACACCGGGGCGCATCCGTTTTTGAGACCGGTTGAGTTTACACGTTTATACAGAATACATCTGACCGTCAAATGAGATGGTTCCCGAAACATCGTGCCAGAATTCTGCATGCATACATGCCAAGCAAGCAGTCGAGATTCAAATATTGTCCGTTAGTTTCGTTCCTTCAATATAAACATGTTCTCAAGAGATGTTACACCTAGGTGCCATACACAAGAGAAATCGTTGTGCTTGTTAATCTACGCATGACAATTTTTTAGCGTTTTCGTGTTCTCTAAAACAATTATATCTCTAAATTCAATTATCAACAAAAAAAAATGTAAAAAGTTTCTACAAAAAATTATATCTCTAAATACAATTATCAACAAAAAAATGTAAAAAGTTTTTTGAATAAATAAAATTTATATATGAAGGTGTAGAACTGTAGTTGTTGATGTATGTTATGTTATGTTATGTTATGTTATGTTATGTTATGTTTATGTTATGTTATGTTATGTTATGTTATGTAGTCACACACATTTTTTGACGAGAAGGGCGCAACTATGTGAGAATGTCGTACACAGTACACTCTGCAACTGTAAACACTTTTCTAGCTAGTTGAATAAATCCTTTTATGTTAGATTGATTCAGTCTATCCATCTTGAGGAGTTATCCCACACCTCTCAAGCGTAAATGATGACTTATAAACAATAAATTAAACAAAAATAAATATCATCGAGGGCTTACCATTTAGCAGTAAACAAAAACGTGTTTACGTGCGAACCGCAATAAGGTACATATTATCATACATTAAAAGTGGAGGAGGGTGAAAATAGTAAACAAGTAAACCCGGGTACATTGTGCTCTAAACCCTGCTTCAACAAGGTGTAGGTAGAATATTGGAACACAAAAATTAACCTGCTCCTCAATTAAAAGCCGATCTCTGTCATTGAAATGAAATGATAGCACGTAGCTCACTGGTTAGCACGTAAATAAGATTTTGTTTATTGGTACCAACATGATAAGTCTTCACATTTGCGTTTTATATTAAATTTTGTCCGGTATATAAAGTCAAGCAAGCCGCTCAGTTTGCATTCAATTGTATTGACAACCGAATCATCCTAATTCCGAAATGAACGTCGAAATCAAAATCCGCGAAGGAGGCAGCAGTGGTGGAAACGTGAAGAATCGTTGTCCTTATCTACGCCCTCGCCCCTAACTCATTCACCTAATTGCACATTAACAGGTAATTGCTGATTCCAATAATTGCAAAATGGTACTGTAGTACTTTTACCATAGTCTTGTGATTTAAATGGATATATTGAACTGGAATACATATAGGAATATCGTCTGCAGAATGTCACATAACTATTTTCAAGCCTTTGATAATGATCCTATTTTCAGTTTCCGAGCTGTGCAAGTTTATCAAGTAGATTTGCTCTTCTCTTCAATGTCAATATCTTTCCACTACTTCCATTTATAAGACTTATAATTTTTGTTCAATAAAGATTTCACTTTACGCACTTCGTAAAACGGTCGTAAATGTGGCTCAGCTCTCACATATGGGAAATATGAAAATAGATATTTACAGACCTTGCTATAAAATTCAAGCAACAAGATAGTAACGTTTCCTGAGATCATGGTTCTGTTCAATAAAGGAAACTAGCAGCAAACACACTACATTGCGAACCGCAACAACACTGACGAAACGTGAGTGGTGCGCACTAAACCCTGGGGCGCCCTGGCAAGAAAAAAACGTTGGTGGATCCGGCCTCAGGCGGGTAACAACACAGGGTTGATTCTAATGTGATTTGCTGACAGAATCCACATCTAGCAAATGCTTTGTAATCACATGATAACTTGTTTCCTGCTGTAACTGTAGGATGCAATGGCACTTTCGTGTTCATGGGAAATGTGTTTTAACTGACGAAAGTTCCCTTTGTATATGCTTTTTGTGAAAGCAACTTGAAAACTAAAAACGATGCTGCATGAAAATTAATATAAAATCAGCATGGTTTTAAAGGGACGGGCCCATCAAAATAAACGTATATATAGCATGATTTTATAATTTATATAAAGGGGGATTATTATAATATATGTACACTAAATTTCGGCTAGACTTTATCCCGCTGAAATTTTTCGTGGTCGATATTCGGATAACTATACCCTAGGCGCAAAACAATTGCACCCTTGTTTCCTTACCGCGTGTCCCGGGGGAATATGGCTGTATAGACAGATACTCTCCGGAATTTAGTGTACATATATAATAATAAATTCCATTTACATAAATTATAAAAACATGCTAAATATAGGTTATTTTGATGGGCCCGTCTCTTTCGCAGTCACTACAAATTCGTATTTTTCATTCGCTTTTCATTAATTATTCAAATATGTGAAGAAAACTACGTTTCAGCGCCAAAGTACGGCAAAACGAACTCAGGGAGAGAAATCCCTGTGTATGAGTTTTTTCACAAGTATACCGTAGTTTATAATTGCCCATATAGAGTTTCATAATAAATACCCTGCAATGATAAACCACGCGCCAGGTGTAACACTGCAGGCTGTTCACTCTCCAAGTACCCCTGGCAATTGCATATATGCACCGGCGACGGTCATTTACCAAACCCCATTTTCATTGATTTCTCTCCCTGAGTTCGCTTTTATGTGGCTTTTTACTGGCTGCATATTGTTTTATAAATCTTCTTGCATCTAATAAAAATCGAATAAAAAAGTTGAAATTGAAGTGACTGCCTTCCTTTAAGTTGAATTGAGTTATATCATATGCCTGTTCGAATTTATGTTTCGCGAGTGAATATTTTTTATGAGAACATTTTATTCAATTACAAAAACCGAGTTTAAGTTTACATAATATACATGTGACTTATTGTTGGAAGAGACGTCCGGCGAATACATTATGTGGATCTGAAAATTTTGTTGTCATGAGTTATTTGCGCTGAGTTTTAAAAGATTCACTAACTGTGACTCACAACGTAGATTTGCATGGCTGCGAGCCCCTTAAAGGAGGAGGCTCACGAGAATGAAGTGCTCAAATGGTTTCCTTGTATCGAAATATGATGGTATTAAATTCCGAAAGACATGCTTTACAAAGCAAAAGCTTTTAATTGGAAGGAGTAAATCAATATAAAACTATGAATTCTACAAAAATTTTGGATCGTAGCAAATAGTTGATTTCCATAGTGGGCATGCAAATTTTGTACCGGTTTGCAAAATGACTTGTAAATTTGAATGCCCAGTATGGAAATCAACTATTTATTACGATCCAAAATTTTTATAGAATACATAGTGTTATATTGATTTACTCCTTCCAATTAAAAGCTTTTGCTTTGTAAAGCATGTCTTTCGGAATTTAATACCAGCGTCATCGTCTGTCGATAAAAGGAAACTATTTGAGCACTTCATTCTCGTGAGCCTCCTCCTTTAAGCTTTGCCAAGGCAAGTATTCAAGTAGCCGTTTGATAAATATATTACCTGAAAATGTATTACCTGTTGGTCGACTAAGCGAACAAATATATACTGATGACAAAAAAAAGTTATGGACGAAATGGACGTCGAATTCTGTTCCTCATGCCAGTGTTGCCACCTTCGCGGATTTTTATTTCGACGTTCATTTTGGAATCAGGAATAAGGTTGAAGTATCGGTTGTAGTCAATACGCTTGAGCCTGACTCTAGCGTGCTCAAGTGGCTTATATAGGCACAGCGTATGATAATAATTGGTAATTATCGGTGCAAAGGTGGTATCTATCTGCTACTAGTAAACATGTTTTTGTTTACGCTTACTGTCATGTAAATAATCGAGGACGAGTTATCAACTTTGTATATACTTGAGTAAAAGATGCTTTTGACTATTAGTTTGTTCCCATGAAAACCCGTTACCGTGCTACCAGTAAACATAAACCCATGTTGTTGACCTCTAACAGAGAAAAGCTTATCTTATGCAAATTTGGAAGAGAAAAATGAAATCGGTAGCATCATCGTTGGTATCTGGGTGCCGGTAAACATCGAAATAATGTTTTATCAGGGAGTGAAAATTTTTGGTGAAAATTTGCACAATTCCATTACAATTAAATAAGAGACTTTCTAATTATGTGGTCCAACTAGCTCGTTGAATAGCGCAGCCTTGCAAATGAGTTTTTTTTTCAACGTGAAGGTAGATTCGCTAGAGGTCTCCTCGCGTACCCTGTAAAACTCGCTCTAAATTCCTGCTATGCTAACCATAAGCAACACCATTACCAAGCACTCTATTTCCTTTTAAATGGCTAGCTCGACAACAAGTATCCCATCAAAGGCCAGGGCGTGCTAGCGAATTAATAACTACTAGAATTATGTGTCACTTGTGGCCTTGATGCAAGTGTCTCCCATGAGCGCGAAGAAAAATAGTTACTTTTTTCTGTTCGCGCTCCTAGGACCTAGGACGCCCTCGAACACAACGAGATGACAGGCCGTGCACATTAAAGCCCGAGAATGGGTGTAAACAAACTCGAAGAGTCTGCACGTTGACTACACAACTTTGCCCGAAGTATTTATTATACGCAAAAGGACAACGGACAATACACCTAACACAACGACATGGTTTGAGTGCATGATCCAAGGAGCATTCAGATGCGCCAGGCTCTCTGCTGAATCTCTTTCGACGCCGGTGGAATCCATCCACTCTGCGACACTGGCGAACACCACCACTTACTTCCACGATGTCCAACGACCACTACGGATCGAAGGGGAAATAGTAGTTTTGAACGGTTCTACAAACCCGTGAGCAACGGTTCTACAAACCCGTGAGCAACGGTTCTACAAACCCGTGAGCTTAACGGCTCTGTCAAACAGTGGGCCGTTTAGGGATAACGCTGCCAACGTTAGGGCATTAACCGGTACCGAGCCGTGATGGAACGCAATAGAGTTCAGCCCGAAGGCCGCTCCCCAAGTGCAGCCATAACTCTCTGCTGTAACCTAGAGTTTATATCTATTAGAAACACATGCTAATTAGCTAATTAGTGAAGCAATTGATCATCTATCTTCAACTATAGACATGCATATAATCCAGCTGATACGTTACAGTTGCAACGATAGTCGCAACAGGGTGGAAGACAATACATAATTTAAAGTGTGTGTGTACGTGCTACAATCCTCAGAGGTCCTCATCAGTGTAGACGACGACTAGCCAACCAGATTACAACTTGCTCGAGTCAGGTCAGTCAGGATGTCTGTTTCTCTGATGTTGAGATGTGCTGTTGTTTTACAACGCATTTATATAAAAAGGGAATTATAAAATGGCACTGTCGTGCTCGTACGAAATGTGTTTTACCTCAGCTTTGTATACGATTTTTGACTATATGCGTAAAAATTAATATAAAATCTGCATGATTTTGAGTCGACGTGAGTTACATCATTTGCGTGATCATGTGAATATTTTGAGAGTGAATATTTTTATGAGAATATTTTATTCAATTACAAAAACCGAGTTTATTTATTGCCATTATTACCATTTATACATGTGACGTAATGTTAGAAGAGACGTCCGGCGAACACATGATGAGGATCTGGAAATGTTGTTATAATGAATTAGTTGCGCTGCTGTTTCTAGTTTGGCAGGCTCACGAGATAAACAATATTCTTATACTTTAATATAATATTCCTTTTCGCCATACGAGTTTACACATGGGGGGACGCCTTTTCGTAGATATAGCTATTAGACACGGCAATTATAATGTCCGGACACTCCGTATTATAGTACATTTGCGTTTAAACAGACACGTTAATCAGACAGTATGCAAATTTAAGATTGTCGCTTATAGTACTAGCAAAATGCTTTGATTTGCATATAACTTAATGCATACATACAGCTTCCGCCTTAATATGCAAAAAATACGATAATGTGGAGTGTCCGGACCATATAATTGCCGATTCTAATTGCTGTATCTAAACAATGACATTCCCATGTGTAAAATCGTATGGAGAATAGGAATATTATATCAAAGTAAAAAAATATTTCCATATCTCGTGAGCCTGACCCTTTAAACCATCATTACACCATTCTAAAAGTATTGAAATAGAAGTTTAATAAATGTATTACCTGTTGGGTACTGATGGCAATAAAAAGTTATGGACGAAATGGAAGGCGAATTCAGTTCCTCAGGCCTCCATAAGTGCTGCCACCTTCGCGGATTTTCAGTTCGACGTTCATTGTATTCGGCGTTAGGGAGTGGATCAGTCAATACGATTGAGCCTGAATCTGATGTATTCAGTTGGCTTATATATGCAAATTGAATAAACAAATTATCAGCACACGTGTGGTATCTATCTGGTGCCAGTAAACATGTTTTTGTTTACGTTTACGGTCATGTAAATAATCGAGGACGAGTTATCAATTTTTTATATACTTGAGTGAAAGTAGGGATGCTTTCGACTTTCGACTACTAGTTTATTTCCATGAAAACCCGTTTACAAGTAAACATAAACCCATGTTGTTGACCAGTAACACAGGGAAGTTTATCTTATCTCTTATCATCAATGAGTGCAAATTTTGAAGAGAAAAATTAAATCGGTAGTAACATGGTTGGCATCTGGTTGCCTGTAAACATAAACATCATTGTTTATCGACAAGGGGAAAGTTTTATCAAGTGAGTACAAAGATATTTTATGATAATTTGCACGCTTGAATACAATTAAGTGACTTTCTAATCTATGCTATGTGGTCCGACTAGCTCGTTGGATAGCGCAAAATTGCGCCAAGTCTAACACAAGGTGTTAAACAAATGTACAAAGGTGTGATGTACATGGGTTTCCATCCAGAAAAGGAATATATTTTGTTTTTGTTTTTGTTTTCCCGGTTTACAATTGATTTTGGATGATGTTCAGCTTGGTATGCGAGCGGTGACGTTGCGGCGTACATAGTAGCAAAACCTCCGTGTACTATACGCACCGTTTCCATTCGGGATTTAGTGCAAGTGACACAACAAAAAAACCAACAAAATCCCAACCAAAAAAAACTGTCTTATTTGCACCCAATTCTCATGTGTTTGTTTTCACTTTAAAGGGACGGGCCCATCAAAATAAACCTATATTTTGCATGTTTTTATAATTTGCATAAAGGGGGTTTATTATAATATATGTACACTAAGTTACGGCTAGACTTTATCCCGCTGAAATTTTTCGGTGTCGATAAACTCAAAAGTATACCGTAGAAGACCAACAATTGCACCCTTATTTCCTTACCGCGTCTCCCGAGGATACCTCGCTCTGATTGGGACCCGGGAGACTATCTGTGCCACATTCCCCCGGGACACGCGGTAAACAATTCTACGGTACTTTTGAGTTTATCGACACCGAAAAATTTCAGCGGGTTAGTCAGCCGAAATTTTAAAAACATGCAAAATATGGGTTTATTTTGATGGGCCCGTCCCTTTAATGGGTTTACCTCCGAAATGCGATATTTAATTTCGTTGAAAACTGTGCAAAAGCAAACAAAACATGATTTCGTTATCAGAATTTTTGGTTGGTCCTTCAGTCGTGAAGTTAAGCACGTCAGAAGTGGGTACATCAACAAACAAACACAACACAACACCGTTCGGATTTTCATAATTCCCTTTTTATATAAATGCGTTGGGAAACAAATGCGCATCTCAACATCAGAGGAGATCATCTCAGCATCGAAGTGAGAATCCGCGAAGGTGGCAGCAGTGGTGGAAACGTGAGGAACAGAATTCGCCGTTCATATCGTCCATGACTGTTCCTGACCTGACGACTTTGAGCAACTTGTTATCTGGTTGGCTAGTCGTCGTCTGCACTGATGAGGACCTCGGAGGATCGTAGCACGCTAAATTCTGTATTATCGCCCACTCATTCTCGGACCTCACTTCAACGCGGCCCATCATCTTCTGTGTGCCGTGGGTGGCATGCGAAAAAAGGAACTATATTGTTCGCGCTCATGCGAAACACTTGCATCAGCGACACAAGTGAATCCTAGTAGTTATTACTTTGCTAGCACACCGTGGTCTTTGACGCGGTACTTGTTGGCGAGCTAGCAATTTAAAAGAACTGCACGGTAAAGGTTGCTTAGAATTTGGACACTTGGAGCGAGTTCTAGGGAGTATGCGGCAAAGTTTGGTTGTGTCGACGTCCAGCACCCATATCGAATCGACTTTCACGTTGAAAAAAAATCATTTGCAAGGCTGCGCTATCCAACGAGCTAGTCAGATCACATAGTTAGAAAGTCACTTATTTAATTGTAAGGGAATTGTGCAAATTTTCACCCACGATTGTCACTCGCTGATAAAACATAGCCACTTGCTGGTAAAGATTATTTCGATTTTTACCGGCAACCAGATGCCAACCATGTTGCTGCCGATTTTATTTTTCGCTTCAAAATTTGCACTCATCGATGATAAGAGATAAGATAAGCTTTTCTGTGTTAGTGGTCAACAACATGGGTTTATGTTTACTTGTAAAACGGAAAAAGGTTTTCGTGGAAATAAACTAGCAGTCAAAAGCATTCCTACTGTCACTCAAGTATATAAAAAATTGATAACTCGCACTCGATTATTTACATGAACGTAAACGTAAACAAAAACATGTTTACTGGCACCAGATACATACCACACTTGTAATAATTTGTTTATTCAATTTGCATATATAAGCCAACTCAACTGAATACATCAGATTCAGGTTCAATCGTATTGACTGACAAAACTTCAATCCACTCCCTAACGCCGAATACCATGAACTTCGAAATGAAAATCCGCGAAGTTGGCCACACTTATGGAGGCCTGAAGAACTGAATACGTCGTCCGTTCCGTTCATAATCATCATTATATATTTGTTCGCTTAGTAGACCAACAGGTAATACATTTCAGGTATCAAACGTCTATTTGAATATTTTTAAAATGGTGTAATGATGGTGCAATGGTGTCAATGAGCCAAACACTAGTCCTTACAAGCTTATAGGCTTGCAACCATGCAGAACTACGTTGTGATCTACATAGTTAGTGAATCTTTAAAAAGTCAGCGCAAATATGTATGATAACAACATTTTCAGATTCACATCATGTATTCGCCGGCAGTCTCTTCCAACAACAAGTCACATGAACAAAGCAAGGCAGTATATTTGTAAACTTAAACTCGGTTTTTGTAATTGAATAAAATATTCACTCTCAAATTATTCACATGAATTTGATCACGCAAGTGATATAACTCACATAGACTCAAATCATGTTGATCTTATATTATTTTCTACACAGCGTAGTTTTTAGTTTTAACGTTGTATTCACAAAAACGTATAGTATAGAGGTAAAACACATTTCGCACGAACACGAAAGTGCCATTGCGTCCTACAGTTAGGCAGGAAACAAGTTCTCATGTTTACATCGGTTCGTTCGAGGCATGATTAGCATTGGATATGATAAATGTGGTTTCTGTCGCCACAGCACATACATTCGAATCACCCCTGTCGGTGCGGTTTCCTGAGAGGCCGGATCCACCAACATTTTAGCCAGGGTGAGAGCTAAAAACTCTCGCCCTGGGACGACTTATTTGCAGGGTGAGAGTTAATGCCGATCTGCCAACATGTTTAGATATCGCTCTCAATCAATTTTCCGATCCGCCAACAACTCTAACTCTCACCCAAAGTGAGAGGTGAGACCATCATATCCCCTCCCCCAAAATGATGCAAGGCAAACATTTATCCGGAATTGCTCTAACTCTCAACCTGCGTGCCGGGTGTGGTGGATTCTGACTGAGCATGACTATACTTTTCGTCGTACTGTTTTCTGTTTTCTGTACATGATGGACATACATATGTTGTCAAGCCCTCGCCAAAATTGTGTGCTGTTCGGGCTGTACAACCATCCGAAGTATGTAAAGAGTTTATTGACAAAGATTATCTTATAAATGGAAGTAGTGGAAATTTATCGACGCAACATTGAAGAGAAGAGCACATTTAGTTGATAAACTTGTACATTTCGTAAACTGAAAATAGGTGCATTATCATTTTAAGGTTTGAAAATATTTATGTGACATTCTGCAGATGATATACCTATATGTATTCTAGTTTAAATTATTCAATTAAATCACAAAAAGACTATACATAGGAAAGTGGAAACTCCGATTTCGCCCCGATAATTTGCCGAAAAACCCCGATTTCGCCCCAATCATTTCCCAAAACCCCGATTTCGCCCCGATCAAGGCCCGAGTTTTTGAGGGACTTGATCGGGGCGAAATCGGGGTTTTTGGTTTCCCCTGTATTAAAAGTACTGCAGTACCACTAAATGATTGCAATTATTGGAAGCAGCACTTACCTGTCGATGTGCAATTAGGAGAATGAGTTAGGGGCGAGGGCGTAGATAAGGACAGCGATTCTTCACGTTTCCACCACTGCTGCCTCCTTCGCGGATTTTGATTTCGATGTTCATTTTCGGAATTTGGATGCTTCGGTTGTCAATGCAGTTGAATGCAAACTGAGCGCCTTGATTGGCGTTATATACCGGACAAAATTTAATATAAAACGTAAATGCGAAGACTTATCATGTTAGTACCGGTAAACAAAATTTCATTTACTCGCTAACCACCTGCTATCGTTTCTTTTCAATGACAGAGATTGGATTTTAATTGAGGAGCAGATTAATTGTTGTGTTCCAATATTCTACTTGCACCTTATTGAAGCATGGTTTAAAGCACAATGTACCCGGGTTTATTTGTTTTTCACCCTCCTCCACTTATAATGAATGATAATATGTACCTTATTGCGGTTCGCACGTAAACACGATTTTGTTTACTGCTAAATGGTAAGCCCTCGATGATATTTATTTTTGTTCACTTTATGAAACCTTTACGTTCGAGAGTTTTGGGATTACACCTGAAGATGGATAGACGTCTGTTTGCAACTGAATAAATGTAACATATAAGATGATCTACACATTAATACTAGCTAGAAAAGTGTTTTCAGTTGCAAAGTGTACGACATTATCACGTGTACCGGACAAAATTTAATATAAAACGTAAATGTGAAGACTTTCACCTTGGTACCGGTAAACAAAATCTCATTTACTCGCTAACCACAGTGAGCTGCCTGGTATCGTTTCATTTCAATGGCAGAGATTGGAATTGCAACATCGTTGGTATCTGGGTACCGGTAAACATCGTATTGAGAAAAATTTTCTTGAAAATTTACAAAATTCCATTACAATTAAATAAGCGACTGTCTAACTATGTGATCCGACTAGCTCGTTGGATAGCGCAAAATTGCAAATGTGTTTTTTTTTCTCAAAGTGAAGTTCGATTCGCTGTGTTTGCGCGACACAAGCAAACTTTGCCTCTTCCGTAAAACTCGCTCCAAATTCTAAGCAACACCTTTACTCTGCAGATATTTTAAATTGCTAGTTCGTCAACAAGTACCCTGTCAAAGACCACGTTGTGTTTGCGAAGTAATGTCTACTAGAATTATGTGTTACTTGGCCCACTGATGCAGTGTGTCACATAAACGCGAACAACAATAGTTACTTTTTCACATGCCACTGCCACCCGCGGCACACAAATACAAAAAGCTGACGGGCCGCACACGTTGAAGTGAAGCCCAAGAATGGGTGGACGATGATACAGAATTTAAAGCGGTCGTCATCAGTATAGACGACGACTAGGAAACCAGATTACAACTTGCTCGAAGTCGTCAGGATGTGGTTAAGTTCATATGATGTTGAGATGCGCTTTTGTTTTTCAAAAGAATTTATATAAAAAGTGAATTATGAAAAGCTAACAGTGCTATGTTGGTTTTTTGTTGTTGTACCCATTTCCTGAAGTGTTTTGCTTTACGACTGAAGGGCCAAGCAAAAATTCTGATAACGAAACCATGTTTTTTTCCTTCTGCACAGTTTTTCAACGAAACCAAATATCGTGTTTCGGAGGAAACCCATGAAACTGAACGTGATAAACAAAAAAAATCAAAATGAGAATTTGGGTGCAAGGCTGACAGTTTTTTTTTTGCTTTTGCTTTTGCAGGATTGTAATAACTGCGCAACTACACTGACGAAACTTGACATGTATGCCGCGTAAAATCAGCGCGCATCTTTCATTTGACAATGTTGTGCAAATTGGAATAGGATTGGTGTGCATATTGTTCGCTGATCTCATGCCGCTTGCACTCGGAAAGCCTTCGTGAAAACCATGGTTCTAAGTTCTAATGTACGTTCCGTTGTTTCCGTTGCGCTCCAAGTTTCACTTTGCACATAACTGCGCGACTTCGTCCAAAATCAAATGCCCAAAAACACAAGTGAAGAAAACCTTGTATAGCTTGTAACTTTTCTATTAAATTAAACGTCTGATTTGTAAATATAATGTTCCTCTGCACCACAAATCGTTTGCACTCATTTTCATTGATAACTCTCATCCTCAATTACAGTCAACAAAAATATGTTTATGTTTACTGGTTACTGTTTGCAAGATGATAACCCTTTGCTTCTGAAATTGGCTTTCCACTAGGGTATAAAAGGCCAGCAAACCGTCTAAGCAATTGTATTCAAACACAACTTGAAACTCCTATCTAATTCCGATAAACGATGAACGTCGAAGTGAAAATCCGCGAAGGTGGCAGCAGCGGTGGTGGAAACGTGAAGAACAGAATTCGCCGTCCGATTCGTCCTTAAACCGAAGGCCTTCTGAATTCACAACTATATTTCGCATACGGCAGGTATCAGGTAATATTATTATAATATGATTTACTGGAAGACTATGAACTCAGCCAGCTGCACACAAAGCCTAAGCCTAAGCCTACATACAGTGCTAGACAGCAAAGCAATGCTGACCGTCAAGAATATGAAACCCTATAAAGTCACCAGTTTCCCGGCCCGGTATAAGTTGCATTCTTAGATCTGAGGGTTGATTACAAATTTTATTAGAACCTTGTACTTTCTGTATTTGGAACCAACAAGTCAACAACTGTTCCAAAACAATTAGCATTTACAATATCTTGAATTATGCTGAAAATCAGTATTTCAGATATAAACGCGTTCTTTCATCTCTTCGAATCTCCTAGTGCCGATGTACAAAGCTTCATTGTAAAATCTTGTAAATGCTTGTAACTTGTTTTTTTTTATGTATTTGCCGTATTAATAAAAACTTAAGTGCTTATTTTGTCTTATTGTGCGATGGAAGGAAGTACGCAGAATCGACAAAAAAGAGCACAAAATAGAAAAGAACATAATGTGGGCTTCGTTGTTCGCAACTGCAACTGTGTACGTGTAGTGTATAGTGTATCATATCCGGCGCGTTCTTTCTTATAGTGCATAAAGCAAGCAACGCGAGTTAAGCTCTCGTTTAATGTAATTACTTTCTAATTATCACCCGAAGACCCTTCCGCCCTTACTGCTCCTAACTTGAAAACTTTGATCATCTTGAGCTCGTCGTCTGCCCTTACGTTATACGTATTTTTTTCAGAATCCATGCCCGGTGTCCAGGTTTACCGGCTCATTATGTTTAGCTGGCCAGAAGTACGCGATCTTATGAGAAACTATTTTGTTCGCGTTTGTGTTGCGTTTTTCATCGTCTCTCACGGAGCTGCGCCCTTTTAAAGGGACAGGCCCATCAAACTAAACCTATATTTACGATACGTTCATAATGACTATCAAGCATTTTTATTACAATATATACAAACCAAATTTCGCATTTATTCGCCCTGGAAAACTTTTTCCGATGGCCGTAAAACCGCAAATATCCTTGTTGTCTATGCAAATTTATCGTAAAATTAGACTGCGATCAAAATTTGCGTATACGGCTTTGAAATCTGCAGCTTTATGGTATACATATGAGTGTCCCAGGGTGAATGAAGGTGAAATTTGGTTTGTATATATTGTAATAAAAATGCTTTGTAAACAGTATGGACATCTCGTAAACATAGGTTTAATTTGACGGGCCTGTCCCTTTAAAGGGAGAGGCCCATGAGAATAAAGTGTTCCTCAGTTTATTTGTAAAGAATGTCCGGAATTTCCGAAATATTACTGTGAAAACCGCACTGTTTGAAGCCTAGAACTCGCAGAGTTATTCCCCGGCAAAGAGTTCCGCCAGGTACCGTAGTCAGAATCAATTCTGGCGCTTTTAGGGCATTCTTGTATTGGAAACGCCTCTTTATAGTCGTAGGAATGATCTTTATTCGTTTGTCCATTAGTGTATAGAGAAAGAATGCAAATGAACGGATATAAACCGTACAAAACGCATTTTGACGTTGCTGGCTACGGTACCTAGCCGAACTGTTTGCCGGGGAATTACTCTGCGAGTTCTAGGCTTCAAACAATGCGGTTTTCACAGTAATATTTCGGAAATTCCGGACTTTCTTTACAAATAAATTGAGGAAAACTTTATTCTCATGGGCCTCTCCCTTTAATGAGTATACTAAATATTCAATATTAAAAATGTATCATGTCGTACACGATTGGAGCACCAGTCGCACCTAGCCGGGGGCGCTTTCACCGACAAACTGCATCACATATAGAAGAACAACGCATGCTTTCATTCTCTGCATATATTCGTTTTTACGTCGAGGAATGCTCCATTCTGCAACTGTGGCTCTCATAATTCTACGAGAAATTTGGTTTGCAGGCAGGCATAATATCTTTATTGCAATAAACAAGTGATAACACTACGGCTGATAAACAAGTGATAAGGCTTCTTTCGCCACAAACAGATTTCAAATCGAGTATAAAAGCTGACTTTGTCATCTCACGGCTGCACCTCGACGCTAAAAAAACTCGTGCTAACATTCTAACCTTATCCAAAATGCTCCTACCACCGACAATTAATCTACCGCTACGATATTAACACTAGGATGAAGTGAAACTAATAAAAGGGGTAAGTCCTTTCTTTTATCCAATTGTATACGACTATTCATTTTACTTACTTCTCAATTTTCTGCTTTCCCCTCGCCATATGCCCATAGGCCATAGTTATGTATGTATCATTCCAATAAGTGTACTGTAGGCAACTGCGCGTCGGCACAATATTTGCGCATCAGCTTCGTGCGGCGCACCACCTGCGCACGCTAATTCTACTCGATGCGACTAGGGAACATCTCTAAATATACTTTTCTTCAGCTCTTGTGCTTCCGAAGTTCTATTAACCCATTCTCTCTCAACACAATCATTGATTCATACATACATTTACTTATTTTTATGGATGACTTTTGCTGAATAAAAGTTTTGAATTTGATTTACATAAAAACATCAGTGTCAACCAACAATACATATATCATATCAACCAACGCAAAGTAATGAAACGTTCAGGAATACAAGCGTACCTAACAAATTAAATCATTGTGTTTTGTGTTTGTATGTACGTACGTACGGTGCACTCGGCTGCTGATACAGTTAAGTGACAATAACAACGGTGCTATCACAGTAATTTCGCAAGTTTTATTATAAGAAAATATAAGCAGAAAACGGAGGTCGTCCCTCAGTCAGGCTGCTTTGATTTCTTCCTTTGATTTGTTCACTTTCGACATCTTCTTTCTCGCGTGACGCTCATAAATACTGAGGAAGCTTTTGAATTTCTCATCACGGGGAATCACCGACTCCTGGAAAAAAAGTGTATGCTTTGCAACTATTATATTCTGTGAGACAAAGAACGAGAGAGAATTAAACCAAGTGAATGGAAGGAAAAAGATAGATATTCCAGCGTTTTAAGTCTATCTTCACAAACCTGCGCAAAGTATTCCAACAAACAGACGAGCAAGAACATAAACTGCACGTGACTTTGCATGGCCTGAAACAATATTTTTTTATCTCTTCATTCAGTCACAGTGTTCAAGGGGCATTGCCTGCGCCGTAATTGAACTCTTACTGATGCTGGCACGAAAAAAATCCCAACAACAAAAAATGCACCTGAAAACGTTGTGCTCGCATTTCTTTTATAACATCGACCAACTGAATATTACCATCGGCCGATATGCGTACGTTGGCATAATCAATTCCTGAAAGAAATTGAAATTTTTAAAGAGTTGTGACACGTGGTTATGAAAGACCAACCTAGTACAAATTCCGGCCCATCTGCAGCATTACAGGAACATAGAGGAACATAATTTGCATATTATACATTAGATTGAAAAGTCCAGCACATGTTACGAAATCATGTGCCATATCGCTTTATCTACAAGTCGGTTCAATGATCTAATTATCTTACCTACAAACGTGGACGTCCGTCCCACACCTGCTGAACAGTGCACGACGACCGGTTTATCGTCACTATTCTTCTGAAATTAATTGACAGTCTAAACAAACATGTTTCTGACAGGCTTATTCGTTAACTACATTCGGCGGCAAACTTGGTTTTAATGTTTATTAAACTCTTTAAAAGATCCGATCGCCGCAATTGGCGATAAAACAGGCTAACATTAACGCACTGTACTTCGAATAAAAATGCACAGCTTTTCAGAAACCACCTTAACGTATTGATAGAGTTTAACCACGCTTGACGGACTTGCCGGGGCCAGGTGATCGGGCCAATCAGTCACAAATAAATGTTCCACGGACACTTTTCCATTTCTAAAAAAAAAGAATCAGAAGTGCGGCATAAAAAAAAAGTAAAAAAAGGCGTTTCCTATGCCTCCGGACGGAGGGGGTCTTGCAAAATGCAGCACCCCATACATAGACGCAGCGCGGTCCTCGAGAAAACCGACTAGACAAACCAACAAGTTTCAATATTTCAATGAACAAATCCATTATTTAGGAAAGGTATCGCAATAATCGTTCGTATGAGTGGTATGAGCAAGAATTCCAGTCAAATAACACCTTGACACATTAACCAATCATCATGACAATGTCGCAAACAAATTGTGTTATGTGCTTAAAACAAATATAATGTGCAAATTATTGGAACACACGGTCCGCTAACTGTCAATATGGTTCTCTCGGTGCCGGGCACGACGTCGTCCTTTGATTCCACATTCTTCACCGATATACTACCATATTTGGCCTCGTCACCCACTTTGGGTGGCCAATATGCCACACACTTCTCGGAATCGTCTAAACAAGATTTAGCGCTCTAACTGAACATAATTAGAGGGCAAGTGGGAAGCGATCCCAGCTCGGGTTCTGTTGACTGATCTCATTGGTCCAATCCAGGACCGTACCCGTACCGTACCAGCACCCAGTATAATACAAGGGAGTTTGGCACCAAAAAATGGAAACTACTGTCAGCTTGCGGTAAAAAAACTCACTTTCAACAAGCTTACAGAGCATAAGGACTATTTTGGCCTGTTCCTGGATGATCATCCACCTAAAACATATTCTGTTTATCTCTGTTTTATTTCCCACAACTCTAAAGAGCTCCCACAACACAACAACGTTCTTATTGGCGCTTCTGTGGCGTTTTTGTGGCGCAATTGCCACTTTCCTTCAAAGGTCCGCAACCCCTGTGGCGGACAATTTTGCTTACGCAGCGATTGCATAGATACCAGTGTGGCCAGTGCGGTGCGCGTGCGCGCGATTACAGTGCCGCACGCCCTCCACCGCGTGTGCTCCCAAAAAAAAACTGACCAGAAGTCTTCAATAGTCTCGGCGAGTGGTCCTTGAGTGCAGATGTACTTATTTCCTTGTTCCGGTATTGTGACCCAACTTGCGTGGATATAATCTTCCTTCCTGCCACGTAGTACAACACGAGTCTTGTCCAAACAAAGCACGTCGCGATATCTACAAAACGCAAGAATGAACTTTAAGGACCGTGCCAGACATACGCGTTCAGGCTTGATCTATGTTTTTGTTGTCAATTACTCTGCTTCTTGGCCAAGAATAGCTATTGGTACACTGTGCTATTAATGACAGTTCTTGTTCTGCACGGTATGGAGTATTATGAGACGAACAGCCGCAGTAGGCGCCTACGCTTAACACACCGGCTGGTGATTTGAAGCTTGTACCTTGTCTTGTCAAACTCGTCTAAAAAAGAACTTACCTATTCTTCAAATCATTCTGCGCATGCGCCTCTGCGGTCATATTCGGAGCCACGTACTTCTTGCCCTTTTCCATGAATTCCTCGGCTATTTGTTTTGGTTTCTGAGGTAAACGAATAGAAAAGTACAACAAATTATAATCCTGTGATTTAGACAATTGCCAAGAAAACTATTTTCTCCCATCTACTAACAAATAAATAATAAATAAATAAATAAATAAATAAAAATCTGCAACGGTAGTGCACCCCTTAAGACCAAGAGATTGCAATACTATGCAGATAATAGACAACCGAAAAAAAATAAATTAATGAATAGTTCTACCATTTCCATCGCATTCTTCGCCCAAAGTTTCCGATTGATATCCTTAGGATCCTTGGCTTTTGTTCGGGATCTAAACAACCGATTTCACTTGGCTGTGATTTAGGAATTTAAGACTCTCATTGAAGCGCTCCCTTTCTCTGAATGTTTCTAACCGTGTACTTTGTCCACCTCTATTAGGTTCTCTCTCCCTCTTTCACACCCTCACACTTACACTATATCTATATCTCCCTCTCTCTCTCTTTTTCTTTTCCCCCTCTCTCTCTAGTCTCTAATGCTCAAACTCACGGATCGGCCTCCTTGCTCTGACTTGAGTGTGGTGATTTGGCTGCACTGGCTCCTGGCTCTCCACCACCTGCTCGCTTCTCACTCTTTTCCTTTTTCTCCTTTTCTTCTGAACGATATCGATTAGTTTACCAGTTGATTACTCGAACACTCAATAAGTGAATAAAGCTGGTAGTCCTTCAAGGCAAACTCTCTCTCTCTCTCTTCTCTCTCTCTAACTCTGTGTCTCTGCCTCTGTCACAACCTATCGTGCCCATCGAAACGTCCTTGTCCTTATCCTTTGAATCCTGCGTTTTCGTCGCCTCACCAGTGTGAGGGCTTGTCTGAAAGTAAACTGAACATACATACAAATCAATGATGGATTGGAACTTTTCTCAGCTCATGTGCAGAACTATCCATTGTGTACACAGGAAAAAGAATACACAGGAAACGAAATAATTCACCAAACCACAGAAAAACCGTCGTTGACGCATCACCAAATGGTTTTTACCGAAAACACCATCTGGTGAAAAAAACCAGTGAACCGTTCCCAAGTGGGTTCACCCATTTTTCCTATCTAGGCATAATTTCGGCGTGCCGCAGGCGAGCAGCTGGTGCACGTTCTCCTACGACATCACGCTCGTCCTAGTATGGCAAACTACTGGCTGACCCATAAAATAACAAATTTATACAATAATCCTTTATCGATCACCAAGAAAATCGATATCGATAACTGTGCTCACTCTGGTCGAAGTTCCAGTAATTACGGTCGAGTTGGTACTTGCCGTAGATGTCCCACCAGCAGTTCGAGCAGGCTTACACATAATAATCGCTAAAGAAGTATAACCGCACTATTAATGCTACGGAGCGAGTCTGGTATATAGGAAAAGATTTGCAAATGCAAATGTTCTTGTGCGTAAGGTTTCAGAGACATGTGTGAAAATGTAGCATTCAAGAAGACCCAAACTGCTGAGTTGATGTCTGACGTGAAGAGACCTACGAAGAAGTAAAATAGGTTCAAAAATCGATTTTTTGTGTAGATACGGTACATGAATTTCTGTTCCGTGAGGATACCTTAGCGAACGTTGATATAGAATGGGGATTCCACAGGAAGTGTTCTCCTCTTCCTGTACATAAGTACGTGTTTTCCACGAGTTATATCAACACGAGACATTCGTACGTCACGGTCACTAGCTTATTAGTACTAGTCATAGCATACGGTAGTTCGCGTGCCTGTCAAATGTAAAATCACCCACCGAATATTGAGAAACACAGTATAAAGATAACATATAACATTCTTGGATGCAAACTGTTGCGGAAAAAAACAAACGTAGAAAGTGACGATTTAGAAGCTCGCTAGAACTTTATACACAAAAACTATGCAAATTGGATTCCGGCTATGAAGACATATTTCGAGCAATTAGCATACAACCTTGATTTGTTCAAATTATTGGTATTGTATGTATCGTATTCCTGTACGGTCAGTATCTATTTTTACGGTACATCGATGAACAGATAAAATGCACTGCAGTCTACGGATTTTTCGTCTGAACTGCGCACCGTAAAATTAAGACGCTAGACACTGATGCGCGGCGAAAAAATGCGCGTATGCATCTAGAATAGCACATAGCGCAGTCGTCGCCAAATGTTCGCGAGTCCAAAGGGCACCCTTTCAAGAAACCAAATAGCGAAGATGGAGCGTCATCGCGATACTTTTATACGGGTTGGCATAAATTTTGACGGTTGCGTACACTTCTCGCGCGTACCCGTTGCAGAACAATATTTTGTGCCAGGATTTCGCAGCGCATCACCCGAGTGTCGGAAGTGCAAATGAAAACGCTCGGGATCAGCAGCAAGTCCATATCTTCCAACGCACAGAGATCCCATCACACTTGTGAATCCCGATTATCATCCAAACATATGTAAGTGAAAATATTTATTGCGAATCAAAACATGAAGTAACAAGAAACAACGGTGTTCAAATTTTGTTGAAGGCCACAATGTCGACGGATTGGACCTGAAAAAAAAACAGGTTTTAAAGGACGTTACAAAACTCTATGACACATGAATACCACCAGGTAGAGCATACGCAAGCCCTATAGAGCAAAATCTAAAAAAGCAAGCTAACTGGACCACAATCGAAGTCAAAAAGAAATAGCAAAACACAAGGACTATAAAACATACATGATCCTCAAACTCCTGGATCTTGTCGATCAAGTCATCGATGGAAACCTTAGCGTCCTCGACGACACTGATGATTTGGAGCTTCTGGATTCCATAGCCAATCGCAATCAATTTCGCGCCACCCCAAACAAGACCATCCTGAGACGTGAAAAATAAGACGCAAACGCAAACCCAGGAAGAGAGTGTACAATATACAGTCCCCTAACCACAAAGTCCAAAAATCCAGTAACAATGAAGCGTGTGTACCCCATAAGTCTTACCATTTCGATAGAGCGAACATGCTTCTCCATCTCTTCCAAGCTAGTCTCGTCGTCCCAAGGCTTCACATCCAGGATAACTGATGACTTGGCAATCGGACCGGGTTTCTTTGACTTCTTCTCGGCATATGCCTTCAGACGCTCTTCGACCAACTTTTTCTTCTCCTCATCCTTAAAACAAACGTTAGGATGCTAGTCACACGTAGTACACAACATAATGCTCACCATGTTAAAACAAATACACACGAGCAATTCAGCAATCCGGTCTAACGGTGCAACTGCAAATTACAACACACCTCCTCCTCATCTTCAGATCCAAAGAGGTCGAAGTCATCTCCATCGGGTTTGGCAGCTTCGGGAACGGCCTGTGGAGCTGTAGAAGCAGCGTCAGTGCTCTGAAATTTTTATCGTGATCGACAACCACATTAACTTTTACAGAACAAATTAGCAAATCAAGCAAGCCCATGATCAGATGCTCACAGAAAACGTACTCAACACTCTTCAAAAATTACCCTAAAATGGGCTGAAAAATTAAGCGAATACCTTGGACTTATCCACAATCAATAGTTTGTTGACAAGATCTTTCAGATCAGTTATTTGCTTGCGAATTTCGGCATTCTCCTCTCTCAGCTTCGTCAACTCCGATAGAAGAGCGGCGTTCGCTAAATTTAGAGGCGAATTAGCAAAGGACCAGAACAGACGAAATTCAAATAAAACTATAAAGGAGTGTCAACGGGATAACACGCAGTCAAGCACGGGGAATTTGAGAAGACTCGAACAGAAATAAGAGGTTTACCATTTCCATTGCTCTGCGAACAGGAAGGAACAGTCGAGCACGTGAGAGGAACACAAGTTGTAAGACTCTTGTTTCCAAAATAAGCCTGTTCAGCTGATTTCAAGCACAGGCGGGACCCAAGAAGAGCAGTCGCTTCGCACAGAAGACCGTCGACGGAGCTCATTCTTAAAAAAACGATACATACACAACTGTTCGAAAGGCAGCGACACTAACGTATTACGACTTACGATTAATCCACGAAGTTAAAAAATTATACAAAAACAACGAAAAAAAGGAATGAAGAAAAGGAACAAAATTTGCGACAGCGAGCGCAACAAAACGGTCAATTCTAAATCAAGATCTAGCTACCGTACATTTCAAAAACGGCGGGAAATCAAAATGTCAGCACATTACGGTATTTGATACGCAACATTTGCATACAGCAACACCCACAAAGCCAAATAACTTCCTTGATACTACGATTCCAATATACAAAAAGTTTATTTAAGAATGCAAAATAACCCGTTGGTATCTAAAAATTCTCGCTATAATTATTTCGCAATAAGCACAATGGGCATACAACTTCCGCGATAACGAACAGTTGTACGTTTGTTAAAAAAAACTAAATACAATAATTTTACATATAATCAAAATAAAAAGTATTTAACTAAAAGCTAGCACCTAAGCCCAATATCACAACATATAAGTTCACAGCTTGCTCCACCGTGATGGCGGCCATATAATATGTGTTGCCTTGGCTTGCATCAATCCACGGTTAACCTGAAAATTTGAAGTCAAGGAAAAAACGCCGCTTTCTGGGAAAAACAAGGGTACAGAAGACCTATTCACGGTACATACATAGAGATTTTCTCTCACTAAAAAAAACAATTACTATGAAACCAAGGTTATGACCTCTACATATGGAAGACATCTGAACAGCTACAGTACACCCTGGTACAGAAGGTGACCGAATCACGATTCCTTTACTATTCTACTCACCGGACCGTATACATTGCTATCGTTGGCATTCGTCGCGTTGTCACTTGTCATCCAATAGGTGCCCTTCGGTACAATCATGAGTTCGTCTCGGTTTTTTGGTCTGAATAAATGTAGAATGAAATTTCCACGATACTAATGAGGCGACTATACTTCTTCCTTTTGCGTCTTCATTCTAATTCTAAGAGGATGAAACCCCTTACTTCACAACATTTCCATCAACAGCAGTACATCGTTTGATATGCACATTTTGCGGATCGCGGGGGCATCTGGAAACGAAAACTTCTCTTTGATGAAACGTTTCTTCTACGATATATACGACATCAGCATCCACATTCTACTAAAGATAAGCTACATCCCTTGCGCAATTCCTTTCGTGTACCCACGCACATGCTCTATGTTTGCTCTGATTGTCTGTATGAATAGGTGGTTTTTTTTTAAGATATAGAGACCCTTAGCAAAGCTCAAAGTAAACACGCACATGAAAGTGATAATATCGCCTTTCTTCGGAAGGTAGTGTGGTGAAAGAGTTGATAGCCACACAAAGTCTCGTTCGCTCACTTGCGGGGACTCACCAATCAATGTAGGAAACATTGAACTTCCTGTAACACAAATATTTTAATGGATAGACACGTGTAGTACCAAGGGGCAGACTTAAGAAGAGATGCGATTACTGTACCAGGATCACTGGCTAAATCCCAAAGAACACACACCTACAGTACACCTGCTACGACTCCAATTCTAGGCGAGGCTCATTACTGTCCACTTAATATGTAAAAGATTACCAGATACAATGGCCGGATGTCCAATACAATCGAAGAAAGTCACCAACGCACATCCACCGATTACTCCCCTTCCGACGACACGAAGCAATCCCATTTATTCTGGATATTCAACTTCGAAATTCTGAAAATTAACATGAAGTGGATGAAGCAGACATCACAAGGAGCAGCGTCATATCTCATATCGTATCCATTGACGAAACTCGTGTGGTTCAACGCGAGAACCTGGTGCGAAATATCGCGTGGCGAGAGTACGGCGAATTATGTGAGAAACTCAGAACAATCGCAAAGCAGGTACGCGGCAACTCCGCCGTCTCGCCTAGTAGTCTCCAGTCTCCAGTCTCGACTACTTAGTGATTCGCGACAACCTCGCGAATAACTGGCGCTGACTGCGTAAAATTACGCATCAACCATCTCCGGATTGGCTTTGACCATCTCCGGAGGCAAATGCAAATATATAGATTTGGGTGAAACGTATCAGTGGTAATTTACAGTTCGACTCTCAACTAAGAGACCATCTCCGAAATTACGCATGGAAATTATAGCCTGGCGCTGACATGGCGAGGTGGGCGGCGCGAATGTTTCTTTAAACAGAAGGATCTATAAGGGTTCCACAACCTGTTCTTCATTACCAATTATTCCCAATCCAATGTGAATACACAAGTTCATTCAACATTTCTTTATCCCATGCACATAATCAACATGCCAGACATAAGAACAAGGCATAAATACATGTGTCAATTTGCAGAAAGGAATGAGCAAATGAGTAAAGTAACTTTACAAATATTAGGAAAAAAAAATAAGCAGTACCCCGGCAAAACAAAAATACATTCAATGTGAGTCAAATGAAGATAAGAAAAATGGGAATAACGGGACAAAATCGGAATGAAAGCTAGTATTAAAGCGGTATAACAGCGGGTTTTTGAAGCGTATGTTGGACGCGCACATCCATGCAGACAATTGAAATGACTGTGTGCTATCGCTATCGCGCGGTTGCTCGTCTGGTTATATTCATTTGCATACAACATCAGTTTCAAAAACCGCCTGTTCGCTTAAAACTGAAAAAAGTACTTCAACAAGCTACGATAACGCAACTACTGGAAATTCAACCAAGTAAGTCAACTAAGTGCACATAAACAAATCAACATAAATACACAAATGTACATCAAACGGCCATAGGACACAGTTCAACTACATAGAGCTGTGATCAAGCCACGCAGAGTAAACGTCAAAGAACGATAGTCTTTTCAAAGAGAAATAGAGAAACTTCCAGATTATGATAAAATTAGCATAAAAAACTATCTAACATAAGCTTTAAAGCGAAATGCTACCCTCTTTGGAAAATTTGCATATGATAAGCAAATCCTATGTATCCTATGCTAATTTTGTACGATCGTCCCCGGCAATCGTACAAAATTAGCATAGGATACAAAGGATTTGCTTATCATATGCAAATTTTTCAAAGGGGCTAGCATTTCGCTTTAAAGACTAGCATCCCCTCTTAAACATTAGCAAATAACAAGTCTTCAAGACTAACACTCAATGTCAGGTAAAGCTAAAGCAATATTGAACTAAACAGTAAAGGCAAAAAATGTGAGCGAAGCTTACGAATTAGATCCAAGCGAAGGCACCATATGATAAAGAAACGCAATTAACCATAGCACGTACATATCATAGCATTGCAAAAACACACTGTGAACGTAAAGCCTTGAAATCTAATCTAGCCTTCAACTTCAGTCTTCAGTAGTCATACAGCTGAAGTACAACTTCAACAAAACTGAGAAATTCTACACACGTAAGCCGAGAAACAAAGCGAATGAATGACCCAAACCCTGTAAAAATACTAACAGCAGCCACAGAAAGACAGGAAACAAAATAAAGAGACTTGCATTTCACCAATTAACTAATTGCTTCGAATCTTTCCAAACAAATGACTAAGAAACAAAGGCAGAAAACAGATAAGTGAACGTGTAATAATGTTCTATTGTTCTATATGCAAAAATCGACTCAGAATATAAAGTGTACTCTGTTATAGCCGTCGAATCCGTATGAACGATTCAGGGAGTCTTGTAAGGCAAGCTTATTAATTACAGTTACAGTGATAGCATTTCTACTCTAACGAATTCCGTCTGGCGGTCAGGCAAGTAACGACCAACTTCAACTAAACCTCCTCACATTCTAATTTCCTCTCCTCTTCCTGATCGTTGTCGATCCTCTCTTTCGTCCAACACTCTTCTGAACAGAGGGCGCCGACGAGCTGGGGATTTCCTCGTTTTCTGGGCCTTGGGCTTGCGCCACTTCGGCATCAGTTTGTTGCGGCTGCGACGGTCCCGCACGCGGTTCAACCACGGCGACCTCCTGGCTCACAGCATCAGCTTCGCGAGGACGAACATCCCCAGTATCCACTGAGCTACGAAGCCAATGCGAGACAAGCGCCTGAAAAGGACAAGGCTAATACGTAACAAACACCGTTACTCTTAAAGCTCTTACGCTATTTACAACAATGTCTGATCAGCACATAAGACCCACTGACAAGTGACAAGAAAACAACGGGGTTTTTTCTTATAAGGGAACCTTCAACTAGGTCTTTTCAACTAGGTACTAGGTCAAATCAAAATATAGGCTTTCCAGGCACCGTAAGCTAAGCCAAGATTGTTTTTTTCATCGCCTACCTCAGTTTCAGTTGGCGGCTCACACTACAATTCAACCACATTAGAAAACACCAAGATCAAAGACTAAGCGACACGAGATTGCAAATTACATCCCCTAACATGGCGGTACACGAGAATACAAACTACATCACTCCCTAACATGAAATATCAAATCTTACATGGCGTGTGCTCGCGTCCGCTTCAGAAGAAGAAACACTCATTGGTGCCGACGCATTTGACACTCCATCCTGATTGGGATCCACCTCGGCCCCTGAACGAACGACTATTTAGCATAGATCATATCACAGAAATCAGAAATGAATAACTATTTGATAATATCCTCCGCCGACGTTATCGACTGCGCCTAATAAACATACGCGAACAATGTCTCCATCCATATCCTGGTAGACTAGCAGGGAAACGGCACAAAACAAACGAAATAAGGGGTACGCAACAATAACAAAACAAAATTCTTATGTAAAAATGTTTGATCTGTTAGAGTACTTCATGGCATAAACTCGTTGACGAACTGACCGACGAGACCACCATCCGAATTAGCATATTGCATAAATTTAGATGGTGGTCTTGAGCTCGTAGACATACCACCGTCGCGATTAGAATATTAGGTATGGGGAAAATCAGAAACGTATCATAAATAGATGCGGGTTTGCGAAACACTACATATGTTTGGATGGTGGTATTGAGATTTTCCCGACGGGTTTTATGCCCTGTACTTGGGCAACAGCCACCCAGCAAAGTAGTCGGACATTTCATGCAAAACCCTGTAATTAGCCAGAAAGTACCTACCGGCCAGATTCACCCGCGGTATCTCTGCCACCGCTAGCGGCTCGTCCTCCGCTTCCACGTCAATGTTATTATCGGCTATCACTACAACTTCGTCATCCTCCTGTACGGGCTCGGGATGCGCCTACAAAGGGCAACTTGACTCCAACCAATTTTTGGGATATGCAAACTATCATTATGGTATCTATTTTCTCATAACACTGCTTTCAAAAAAGAATTCTCAGCGCTCAAGAATATTATCGACACTACCACTGCACTACACCACCACACATCTCAAATCTAGGATAACAAGCTTCAAGAGCCAAACAATTTTCTGTTACCAGTTACCACTACGTTACGTACACGCGCCGATCCGCCGGTAATGAAGTTCAGACCAAATGTCAAAATATAAAAATAAAATTACTTCATCAACAGCCGGTCCCTGTTCATCTCCTTCCATTATCTCAACCCCTTCCAAAAGAAGTTGTGGTGATCGTCCAGGGGGTAAAACCACGTAAGGTCCAAAGTCACTAAACGATGTACAATTCATCCACACATTCATTTTGGATGCGCGGCTGAGGCTATAAGTTACTGCACACCGCAATGCGTCACTGAGTGGAGTCAAAACGCCCAAATGGCCACCCCAAAAAGTGACCAGGTGGCCTATGAAGATAAACACAGGGACCCTAGCATAGATACATACGTCTGCCGCGTCGACCTTTCTATTCACTGTACACATGTCTATTTGTGATCTTTTGTATTATTCGTAAAATATTAGCAAATGTGCAAGCGGCAAAAAAAAACATCAAGGAAGAGAAACTAAAAAAAACGCACCGGTTCTCTACCATTCGTTTCCAATTCTCAAGTATACGCTCCCCCTCCTCGCGCTCGCGTTGGGTCGGAGTTCTTAAATGGCAAACGTACTTATAACAGTCTTTACATATGTGCGTACTCCCAATATGAATCACTGTGACATCGACAACAATGCTCTACGATTATTTACACAGGAAATGTGTGAACCCATTTCGTGACGGTTCACTGGTATTTTCATGGGCAAGCCGGCTAGCCCATTTGGTGACCATGCGGAGACTACAAAGTCTCATCGAAAACCGTTATCAACTGGTTGGAACCGTTCATGAAATGATCTTTTTCGGGGAAAACCACTTGGTGACGGACCAGCAGTCCAGCTACGGGGTTTCCGTGCATTCTGAGGTTTCGGCTTCGGCAATTATTCCATTTCCCCATGGGCGCGTTCGAGTTGGGCGGAAAAAGGAAAAACTGTGTCTGCGTCTCTCACTTTGCACACTCCATACGCGGAAAAGTAGCATGTTTTTCCGTTTTACCGCCCAACTCGAACGCGTCTTACGAAGCTGAGTTAAAAAGTACGTACTCCTAATATGAATCACTGTGACATCGAAAACACATGGTCTACGAGTATTTACTTGAGCTACAATACAAACCAAGCCGCTACTGAATAAAACAAATAGAAAAAGAAAACAACCTGTTCAAGACATGAACAGCTGGATAATTCGGAATGTTTCGAGCAGTAGAAGATGAGGATCCATTTTCATTATTCGCATTCACCACACCAATGGGGTTTACCCTAAAAAGAGACACAAATGGGACAAGGCAAAAGTACAACAAGGAAGCAGCCTACTAGGTCACTAGGGCTAAATAAAACTATTGCAAAAAGAACACACCGACCTATTCTGCTTGAAATATACTGCACTTTAGAAAAAAATTGAAATATACTGCACTTTAGAACTTAGAACTGCTCAACTAAATAATAATGTACAGTACATCCAGGAAGGGAAATAAAATAAAAAAAAGCTCACGGAAGAGATGCCGATGCCGCTTGTTCCATTGCCACTCTCAAACGCTCACAATTCTCGCGCCTGATTTGGAATCTTAAAGCGAAATAACGCGGTTTTTGAAACACATCGAATACATATTACATAAGCAACCTTATGCAGCATATGCAAATGAGTATAACTTAGAATAAAAATTCGAGCTGAATTCGAGTCACTTAGCATAACTACAGAAGAACGCAGATGTCCACGACGTTTCAAAAACCGGCCGGTATTTCGCTTTAAACGACTAACATGGCTTAAATCTTAATTAATCACGCTTTTCAAATACAGATATCGTGCAGGCAGAACAGAGTGTTGCATCTCGCATATTTATATGTTACCGCAGCAGAGAGGAGATGATTGCGTTTCATAAAGATCATTTTTTTTACTTATCTAGAGGGATATGCAATGTATACTTTCCATGAACCAACCTGTTGGCCTCCATATTGGCTGCCCTATTATGACGAATATTTCTCGAAGTAGAAGATGAAGGGACATCATTGTGAGGGTTCGCGGCCGCGGCACCAATGGGGTTTGCCCTAAAAGAGCAAAATTAGAAGAAAATTATAGGGAAAATGGAAAAGCGACTCGATGGACTAGGACCAAACAAATGGCCAACAGTGCCCAGGCGTCGCCTTAGACGAGGATACTACTACTACTACTACTACTACTACTACTACTACTACTACTACTACTACTACTACTACTACTACTACTACTACTACTCTCTACGACTACGAAGACGACGACTACTAGACGACGACGACGACTACGTACGACACTTACTCTACTCTACTAACCACGACCACTACTACACTTACTACTACGACGACTACGACGACTACTACTATACACTAGACGACTACTAGACGACTACGACTACTACGACGACGACGACTACGACTACTACTACGACTACTACTACGACTACTACTACGACTACTACTACTACTACTACTACTACTACTACTACTACTACTACTACTACTACTACTACTACTACTACTACTACTACTACTACTACTACTACTACTACTACTACTACTACTACTACTACTACTACTACTACTACTACTACTACTACTACTACTACTACTACTACTACTATTACTACATGTAAGTAATCAGACAGTCTTTTATGTGGTATCGGCTTCGGTAATTATTCCATTTTCCTATGTAGCTGAGTGTGAGTTACAAAGTTCGTACTCCTATATATGGATCGCCGTGACATCGAAAACACGAGTACGATTATTTAGTTAGGTTACAATACAAACCACAACCGAATAAAAGAAACGGAAAAGAGAAACAATAAACCAGCCTGTTGGTCACACCATCAGCTGGAGTGTTCGGAATGTTTCGAGAAGTAGAAGATGAAGATCCACCCACACTATTGACCAGACCAACGGGGTTTGCCCTAAAAAGAGAGAAATTAGAAAAAACATACTCATTCTTGAGTAACTTCACTTGAGTTCATTTGTGTGCATGCTAATAACATAGCAGTTCCTATCTATAAAATAACAAATTCGAGAAGGTACCCTACACTCACAAAACCTACCTAGTTAGTGGTTTGTTCAACAAAAAAACATCAGCAGTGAAAGAAAGCGACAAGTCTTGGAAACAATAGATGTGACTCTTTCAAAAAACCTACTCTTGCGTTCGTTCCCTCTTAGCTGAAGGCAATCCAGAATCAGCGTTACTGGTGGGATTTCTCGGCTGCCGCGCACGCACCATAATACGCCTCTGAAATAAAAGTATTCACCTTACGGCTGTACGTTGCATTGTCACGAAACTGAACACAAATATAGTTGTTATGTTTCACATATGTGTAGTTTCTACACATGAAGCTCTTCCCTCGGCCAGAAAACATCGCAGATCATACAAGCCGAACAATCCCCAAAATAAGAGACAAATTGATGTAAGAAGTAAGAAGACAAAATATAAAAATAAATCGAAAAGTCACCATGGCATCAAGTACGGACACCAAACACGGGCGTCAAAGTCCGGATTCTAATGTAAACAAAACACGACTCGAAAACACACAAAAACGCAGATAAAGCTAAAAAAAATAAAACTAACAGTGCGTTGCTCGATCTCCATCACCTCCACGTCATTATCACCCGATTGTGCGGGAGGCGGATCCCCGTCGTTGGGATTCTCGGGCGACTGCTCCTCTTGCTTCACCCTCACTCGAGTGCTCGTCTCCTAAAATACCAGTTCAAAAATCGGAACAAAACGAGTCCATACGACGGTGTAGTGGCCAGAGATGCTAATCACCGCCCACGTGACGGGGGTTCAATTCCCGCGCGCGGCTGTTAGAAACGGTACAAGGTGAAAAAAAAAACTTTGAAGGATTCTTTTCTTTATCTCTGGTCTGAAGCGCAGTACTTCGGTAGACCAGAGCGGACTGCAGACCCCTCTCGGAGCCATGGAGAACAGGGTCCAGCTTGAACCTTTTTAAACATCTCACTCACACAACGATTCAAAAATAGGGTCCGTAATGCAGTAAACCATACAATTCAAGGGTAGGGAAGTCTTACGCAATGTTCCAAGGCTCAAAACAACTTAGAGAGGCAACAATTTATACATTCCTATATAAAAAAGAAACATATACAAGCAAAACACTTACCTCATCGTTTATAACCTTTTCAAAGGCGTCATGAAACTCGGTCACAATTCCGTGTATTTCACACTGGTAGCGACTTCGCAGCACCGACACAGAGGCTTCCAACTAAAACATTTGATACAACGAATCTTCCAATAAAATTTAACTATTTTGATTTTGATCTAGTAAGCATCTCTTTATCTTGTAGGAACATTATTGTATTACAAAAAAAAAACAAGTTTTATATATTAAATAACACTTCCGCTCACCTTTCTGAACAAATCGGTGAAACGTTTAGCTTTGTTACTCGTTACAAAAGACGCCTTTTCCATCGTCATCGACCTCAACTTACAATTCGTTACTTTTCCTTTATTCAAGACACCCAGTCTCCCTCACCTCTTCTCTCTCTCTCTTCGTTTCCAATTATCTTTCCATTCATCAATATCTTTATCTCTCCAGCACTACTCTCATAATCACTAACACGCATAAATCATATAAAACAAAATAAAAACACACCTGTCAATCGAAGCAATCTGATCTTGAAGCACTGTGTACCGCGCAACCTCACGTTCCAGTGACTGAAAAACAAAAGTTTCAAATAAAACGACATGACACGATGTGGTGGTTTGTGAAACGATAAATGGGCAACTGCAATCGCATGTATATTATGCAAATTGTGCCTAAGAAGGGCGCGGAGTTTACATCGGGAATATTGTGAGTTTCCGTCTCAAAACTACATGCCATAGCCACAATGATCAGAGTTCAGAAAAGTGTATGAGATTAATGCAATAAGAATATACTAACCTAACGAGAATTTTCATAAACGCAAAAAAGTCATTAAAAAGCATACATCTTTCAATGGGCTGAAATCCTTGTCCACATCTCGCAACTTTTCCACGATCAGATCAGACACTAGCATGGCCTCGTTGATTTCTTTGCTCACTTCTTGAGACAGTTCACTAAATGGGGAGAAATGAGAAATTAACTAATGAACAGTACTACGTCACAAAAATGCTTCCATGATATCTTTAAAAAAAACGAATTCACATTTCCACATAGAATAGTGATAAAAAAATCATCGAAATCGGCAGGAACATGAACACTACTGTCAAATGATCTACTTTGCGATTTTTATTCCATTTTAATTTTTTTTTACTTATTTTTTTTAACACCGAGTAAACCAACAATACACAGTACCACAAAGTCTACAACAAACGGATAACGAATTGAACTAAATAAACTTTACGTTCAATCTATGTAGAATTTACCTTGTGAGTGACACGAATGTGGTGTTGAGAAATGAGTGACATACTGACATACATAGAGTAATTGTCACTTTTACAAAATGCACTCATTATGCAAACTGGAAAAAAATTATTATTAAACATACCCGATTTGCGAATCCGTGAGGAACTTCAATTCCGTAATAACAGCATTGCCTTCGTGTTTGGTCACATGATTGCGAACCACACATAGCGCACAAATTCTGTCCTGCAAAGGCTCGATTCGTGTTTAAAAATAAAAATTGAAATCTGAAGTTGGCTGTATTATTCTCGGAAACAGCTCACCTCTCTAGTTCTTCTACATTTCATTGGCCGATCCAATCAATTTCAAATTCCCATAAAAAAAACATAAACCACTTACAAGATGTGGGCAGCTAGCACACTTGAAAAGCACATCGTTATCCAGCTTATTCCTACAATCCTCGCAATCCAGATTGCCCAGTTTGCCTGTTCCACCCTTGGAAGACAGTATCTGGGCTGCTGCTGCTGCTTGTTGCACTTCACGGTCCCGTCGCATTTTCTCAATCAATTCTAAAAAAACGTCAACTTATTAGTGTGTAGGTACATTAACATAAGGAACGTAACCCTAGCCAGCCTAACCTGCGCCCTGCAATCCTACGACCCTCTAACTAATACACGTAAGCACTTCAAGAGTTCAGAGTTTTCTCCATTATTCAATGGCATCAATAATAAAATTTCACAATGTGGATATGCTATGGGTCATAAGTCAGTCATAGTTATGTAAAATCAACAAAACAGAATGCCCCAGAAACGCACTGAAATTCGGAACTTGGACATTTCCAAAACTGAGCTCAGACTATAGACAGACTGAGCTGAGATACCAAACAATCAAGAAGGTAGAGGGTGGGTTAATCCCAAATTCCAAATCCCAAGCAAACGCCAAACCTTTGAGTTTATAATTGACAGGCAGACCAGAATCAGGCACGTCCATGTCACGCCGACACTCGGGACACTTGATCACGGTCCTAAATACGAAGTTATGAAGGGTGAGTAAACACACAAAGAAGCAATGCATTTCAAACTGGCATGAAACTGACAAACAAACAAATTAATGAATACGCGGCGAAGGATGTGAAATGTAAATGGATGCCGCACCGTCTCCGGTCTCCGTCACGGTCTCTACCTACTTACTGTGTACGTGTACGTGTGTACCATTTCAAGGTTGAACGAAAATTTTTTTTTAAAGATGTTGCCATTAGAATTTGCCTTACGGAAACCCATCATTATTGAGAGTACATAAACGTAACTCGAAATACAATATACATATACACAAATCTGCTCTAGGTCAGTTACAAACTTACAAGCTTACAGGAAAATTAAAATAAGTAGTATTAATTATACGTACCGTCCCATTCTGAGCAAACGCTGTTCACGGCGTTCTCTGACTGCGTCCATCATTGGAATTCCAGGAAAATGATAACTAAACATCAAAAGTCGAAATGACGAATACGAATACCATAATAAAATAAAAATACAACTTAAGTTACGGTAGTTACAAGATATCCAAGCTCATAGAGGTTTTTGAAACGCATCGAGGGCAACTGAATTCTTACGTATTTATGCTAATTAGCCCGAATTCCGCTCGATTTTTTATTCTAATTTATTGTCATTTGCATAGGCTGCATAAGAATGCTGGTGTACTCGATGCGTTTCAAAAACCGATCGCTTTAAAAGGGCTTGAGAGTTGGCAATTGAAAAGTGACAGAAAATGGGCCACTGTACTGTGTAGACATAGGTATAAGGATAATGGTACACCTGGTCATTCGAGTGTACAATCTATTTTAAATGCATAAACGCTAACCGAGGCGGCGGTGGATGCGCAACCCCATCGTGTCCCATCATAACATCACGTCCATTCTCTGCAACAACAAAAACATTTTCAGAATAAAAGGATTACAGAATTTGATCTTACAGTACAAGAGCGATAATGAGACACAATGCATTCCTTGTGGGGATTTATTTTAAATTTAAGAAAATTAAATTAAAGAAAAGAGTCATGAGTGACTTGCGAATCTGTCAACGTAACAAGGACTATTTTACATTTTCAAAACTAAATTATTTCAAAGAAGCCCGCCTGAATATATCTAAAAAGACCCACGCTTTGCTACTTGCTACCAATGCTACCGTCATTTTGCAACAGGTAAACTAAACGTGAGCTTCCTTATAGCGTACGCTTACCCTTACCTTCACAACAAAAAGTGGCACATTTCACAGCAAAAAGGAAAACAAAAATTGATGAACATAACAAACTTAGATGAAACTGAAAAAAGGACTTACCATTGCCATCTGCAGCAGGAGGTTCCATAAGGCCTGAAACAATGTCAATTGGTCAATTACCACAAACAAAGTATACAACTCGTCCTTTCAGCCTTTCACATTTAAGAAGTAAACTCATTTACTAACAAACAAGAATAAGAAAACCCTTACCTCCATTGGCTCCTCCCAGGCCAAAGTACCCGGGGTTTTCTCGGAAGAGATGTGGCGCGGGTGCCGGCATATGAAAGCGAGGGTGCTGCGGAGCACCAAAACCTTCATCCCGACCGTGACCAAGGGGAAACGGCTGCAAATATATTATTGTTATTATTATTATTAAAATTAGTATTATTATTATCGTTATTGATAAGGACACAGAAAAGTAATAAAGAGTTATTAAAAAATGTAATTCGTGCAATTTCGAGATTCGAGTCACAGGAATTTGATCTACTTATTGTTAGTTGCCTTGCGAAGTGCGAAAAGGGGCAAGTGGTAAGCTTCACTCCCAAGTTCCACTATTCGCTATTCCACCTTCCCCAACCTGCAACCACGCTGGAAAAAAAGCAAAAAAAAAAAAAACCTATAACTTCCGTGCGTAAATCGAGGTGGTTGGAGGCGGTTTCTTTAGCTTAGTGATAGACCGTTTTAATGAAACACCATGTTTCAGTCAAATATATTAATTTCGAATTACTTCCGGAGGTGGTCAAAACTTCAAAACCAATCCGTAGGTGTTTTGTGCGTGTTTTCACGCACCAACCTGTACCCCTGCCCCACAAGCATATGCTCTCTCACCCATTGCCACGCCTGTTGCTGTTGCTGTGCACGTATCCGCTGAGCCAAGCGTTCGCGCTGCTCATTCTAAAAAAAGCTAGATTATTTACACGAATTGGAAATTAGAATACCGTAGCCCTTATTCAAGTTACAAATAGCATAATTCATAAACCAATACCCATTATATTCAATCAGCCCACCAATTCTCAAAAATAAAATATATAAAAATTACTACTCTTACTCTTTTAAAATGGCTCTTATTAAAATAAAATGTTACTCTTGCTCTTTCCAGTCTTTCCCGGTCCCGGTCCACCGCACCACCACCACCCAGAACAACAATATCAGGGTCGAATCGCACATCAGGGTCGGCCTTAAAACATACATTTATTTATTAAATTACATCACAAAGAGTTTGTATATCGTATTGTCTTGGAAACATTTTCGAAATATAGGGTGTTTATTGCGCGGTGTTAACCTAGCACATAATACTTACATGTTACGCCAAGACTATACTATATGCTTCACTAAGTAGCCAGCAACCACGTATAGTACAATAGTACAATAGATTAGAGCACATTGAGGGGATCATATTAATATTAGTATGTTAAAATACGAAGGAGACCGAAGAACTTACCCCTACCGGACCGCCCAAGACCATACCGCCACCGCCAGGGACATGAGGTGGCACTTCTCCACGCGCATCGGCAATCTAAATATTAAAAAATTACTATAACTGAAAACATTCATCGAAGATATCGCTCGATAAAGATGAACATAGAGAACTATAAATAAAAATATGCCAATGCAAAGCTATTCTCGCTATTTCCCACAGTACACATAAAGCGTACTAATGTAATCGTAAAATGCAAGGTGTAACGAAAAGAAATCTCTTAGAACTACTAAAAAACCCACCAGTCTAGCACCGCAATCACTACAGACCGTATGTCCACAATTCAGTTGCACGGGACGCTCCAATTCTTGGTAACAAACAGGACAATCGGTAACATCGCCCATTGTCAGGGCACAAGAAAGAGTGACTTCTCTTTCTGTCTCCGGCCTGAAAAATTAATGATATTATCAATTCTTTATCAATAAAATAATATTGCGCAATTGTCATAAAGAATCACGCCATCACGCGAAAAGATTGACAAATAAGATGCACAACAAAATAACCTTGCGTGTTGAACAAGACAGAAAGAAACCCGGGGCAGAAAAAAAACAAGCATGAAGGGAGAAAGCGGAGGTGTCCTGCTAACTGTAAGCTTAATTGTTCAAAACAAAATAAATAAATCTATGACTTCCATTAAACGGCGCATACGTGGGGAAAGACCCATTGTCAGTAACACCAGTAAAGCGCTTAAATGTCTCATTAATATCGATAAAACAGAAGTTTCTGTCTCAATTACGGTGTGATAACAATTTGTCACGAACGAACAGTTTGACACGTGTGGATCTGAAAATGCTGATATTGCGCAATAAAAGCGTGAGTCACGGACAGTCACGGTCAAAAATAACTCTTGATAGAAACAACCGCGACAACCATAAAACGTTCATTTTAGGGATCTAGATTGAGACTGGTGGTAATGGCCCCCACGCTAAATGGACGGAACCTATAGTGGGCTCATGATGGATTTTGGCACGACTTATACAACGAAAAGACGAGGATAGTACACTTTGATTTCTGTACACCGAATGCGCAGAGGATGTGCACCGTGCACCAATCTGTCATCTATGCTGCACGGAACTTACTGGACGAACAATTGGGATGTGTGTTGAAAACAGTTTGTTGCGTGCAAAAACAAGTTCTCGAAAGCGCAATTTTCAGATTATGCACGGTTGGCGCGAAGGACGGGAAAGACGCGCACGGTCCGGAGTAACAAAATTTGTCGCTGTCACAGGACACTACGAAGAGGGCCAAATGACGAAAAACGCACATAATATTTTCAATGTTTGATTTAATCGCCCTTTCATATAGTTGAATGTTTCGCCATTTTTGAGCACCCTTTTTTTTAATAAAGACGATTGCATGTTGTTTCGCACCCTCACTACCCCTATGTCTTCTTTTATTTGTTGTTCGGTAATGCGAGCATCGTTTTCAGGCTAATGCTGTACATTTAAAGCATCAGGCCCACCGACTGGAACCTATGTTTATTATTTGTTCGTAATTTTTGTAAAGGCTGTTTATCATAAAATATACAAACTGAGTTTGAATTGCCTTCACCGTCGCGAAGCCTTGCAAGTAAGTTTTACTTACGAGAAAAGAAATTGTACCCTTATTTTCTTTTCTCCCGCGGGTAGTCGACTGTACAGCCAGACACATAAGGGACAGACAAAAGGAGCGAGGTGCCCCCGGCACACACAACAAGGAAATAAGGATGCAATTACCTTTCCATACAGTATACGTATACTCTGAAAGGAAAACTTAAGTGAAAGTTTCGCGATGGTAAAGCCGTTTCAAACTCCGTTTGTATGTATTATAATAAATACTCTTTATACAAATTATGTACAAATAATAAATATAGGTTCAAAACGGTGGGACCGACCCTTTAAATAGCGACATAGCCCCCGCCAATAGTTATTCTAGCCACATCTATGGATTTTCGCTGACTATGTTGATCGCAGTGGCGTGCATGAGTGTGCAATATATTAGGGATAACCCAATCCTATGTTTAGTTGGAAGTAAAAGTTTCTTAGTTGGAAGGAAAAAACTATTTGGACGTCGTGACGGCTAGGGCTAGAGAACATAGGAAATAATTAAACCCATTTGGTGAGGGTTCACTGGTTTTTTCGCGGGCTTGCCCATTTGATGTCCAACTCGTGAGCAATTCGTGACCGACTTTCATAGAAAACCGTCACCGGATGGTCACCAAATGGTCAAGAACCAGCCACCGGATGGTTTTTTCGGTGAAAACAACTTGGTGATGGACCAACGGCGGTTCTTCTGTGGTGTCGGCAATTATTTCGTTTCCGAAACCATCCAAGAAATGCTCACCGTACGCCTAATATTGAGGAGAAACAGCTCCCGGTAAGTGCTATAGACAGTAGGAAATAAGGCGATTGTGTAAACAACATTATAGGGTTTCCACATGTCCCAAAAATTCGGTGTGATCTGTCATCGTATTTCTGTGCGAAACCTTCATATACAATATGGAAAATTAAAAAAATATTCTCGTTCCAAAATACTGTAAATTTTCACCACACTTGAAACCCCATTATCTGATATGTGACTTCATATTGGCTTGTAATAGTATATTTTTTCCAGTGAGTGTACTAGACGAAAATCTAGTCCGAAAAACTAGCCGTTTCCAAAAAAAACTAATGGGGTTGCCAAGTATCCCGAAAAATCGGTGTGATTCTCTCAATACTACCGTATTTCCGCACGAAACCTGCATATATAATATGAAAAGTTAAAAAATATTCTCGTGTAGTTCCAAAATACTGTGAATTTTCACCATAATGGGAAATTCAAAACGATAAATTAATTTGCAATGAACGCACGGCTTTTAGGTTCCGCCTTGCACCTCGACTGCGCGCGTGACCGCTGACTAATGCGCCAACGAGTGCGCTCCTGTGAACTTCGCATGCAAAGTGCACACGTACAGTAGTTGATTTGAACGGTGTAAATTCAGCTTTTTAGAATTTGGAAATGTGTTGGGCGGAGCCTAAATGCCGCGCGTTCCTTGCACATTTTAATGCTGGAAAAAGCAAAATTGTAGAAAATCACAACTCAATCGGTTTCTCCGGCATTAGATAAGGACCTGGCTCTTTTTCCTATAAATGAACAGAATTTTACGGACGCTGTTCCATCTGTTTCTTTTACCCACATATTTTGATAGAAAAGGTCACAACGGAGTTCTTACGCCAACGAAACTGTTTCACGAACAGTGTGGTAAAATATGCGGGATTACAACACACAGAAACCACATTTTCACAAGGAATACTCCAAAGACAACATTTATTTAAGATAACAACGGTAAAGCTTACAGAAGTTGGCAAAGCAATATTTTCGAAACAGAAAAAAAACTCAAAAGCATATACAAAGTGAAATTCGCCACGGGCATTTTGGTGCTGGCTATGAGCCATAACCAGACAGCACAACGCTTAAAAGTTTACTCATTGTCAGTTGGGAATTATAAATATATACAGTAAAAAAACACAATGTTTTGTAAACATACAATGACAATTCGGGATTTTTTTTAGAAAGTTTCGTCAGCTGCAACGTCGCGGATTTTCTCGGCGTGATACTCAGCAAAGTTCTTCCATGGCTGCTCCCACACATTGATCTTGTACAGCTGAAACAGAGATTACATAGAGGGATTGCGAAAAGAACCTTTGCGCGCGGCAGCATCAAAACCAGTGCGCCAAGAGAGCGCCGCGAGCACGGAGTGTGCGAAAGATCGCAACTCACATACCACTCCCGTAATATAAATGGTTAGTGAAAGTAATTGCACAATAATAAACCATTAATAGGGAAATTTCGCACTTTACTAATTCGGATACTGTAGTGCGAAAAAATTACAATAGCTATATTTGTAAAACTTACGAAACGGTCTCCACCACTACGGGGTTTGGCGTTCTCAGCAGTCAGTTCATCGTGCTTCACCTCCTGGAATGCATATATGACAAAATACCAGAACTGCATAAGCGCCGAGACATTAGTCTATTCATCAGACATCAGACTACGCGGATTTATAAGCCGTAAAAGTAATTACAAAAAAACATACCGCGCGTTTGCTTTCGCTCTCGCCGACGAGGACTTCATAGTGGTATTTGGCACCCGAAACGACCTGGGACTCGGCTTTGATCAACTGAAACAACTCGAGTAAATGCACGATTAAGATACCACGAGAAACTTGTAACTCTGAAAATTTCTACTTCGTTATCAGGCGCCCAGCGCGCAAATGCGTAACCGCGGAAAAGAGATGGCTTTTTAACATGTGAAAGGCGGAGACGGGGAGACGCAGAAAAGAGGATTTTCTGTGTCTCGAATTTTTAAATGCAAATTTGCAATCTTTAACTCCATTTCAATAACAATCCCTAACTCCATTCAAAGCAAAAAAAAAACTACCTTAATGGGCACAAGGTGGAAGTCTCCAGTAGGGTTTTCGGCATTCAGCTTGCTATTCACTGCTTTGAACGCCCGATCCTGAAACCAATCTAATAGTTTCTTTAATTAAATAGGTTCAGCTAAAGTAAAAAAAAAAAAATGTGAATACCACTTTATTCAGACATACAATCATCACACATAGACTTAAGCATGTAGAATCCAGGGTCCCGTTTGCTCTCGAAGTCGGGGATCTTCATTTTTAGCTCCAATCCAAGGCGGTGTCTCTTAGCCGATGTGTCCCATAGAGTGAAGTAGACGGTAGAAGACGGCACAGAAGATAATACAGAGCGAAAGGTCCGTCCTAAGGCTAGGCAAGGGGAGCGCCTTAACTTTATTCCCGACGCCGTGGCATGTTTGCAAGATGGTAGCACTGGGCGGGATTCGAACCCGGGTCGTATGGGTGAGAGACGAGAACTTTGCCAGTGAGCCACGACGCCCCGCACATGCTTTACTTTTTTCTCATGGGCCTCTCCCTTTAAAGCGAAATGCTAGCCCCTTTGGAAAATTTGCATATGATAAGCAAATCCTATGTATCCTATGCTAATTTTGCGCGATCGTCCACGGCTATCGCGCAAAATTAGCATAGGATACATAGGATTTGCTTATCATATGCAAATTTTCCAAAGGAGCTGGCATTTCGCTTTAGTACATTAGCGTAGTTATGTTAGTTTGTACTGCACGTTTGGAGATCACGTATACAATACCAGCCGTTCGAAGAGCCCTATGGGCTCTTCTCCGACTGGAGGAATCGGCCTTCAGCCGATTGTTACCCTATATAAAAAAGGAGTTTCTTCAAACCTAAAAAAAGATGTTCATTTACGTTTATGCGGAAACGTATAATATGGTTCTGGACTTCATGCAAATTTGCAAATTTGCTATTGCAATTGCTCTTCTATCTCCTATAAGATCCTCCTTCCATAAGCTAGCATAGCTCAACAGGTAGAGCGTTGGACTGTTAATCGAGAGATTGTGGGCTGCTGTGGGTTCGAATCCCGCTAGCGGCAAAGATTTTGTATGCTCTTTCGATCGAAGAATTTTCTTTATGAAGGGATTTCGTTGTGCACATAAAAACAAACCCGTGACAAACTCTTCTCCTTTATATAATAAGATGTATATGTTCATAGGTACGGCGTCAATTCGATTTTTTTTAGAAATGCTACGCTTTCTAAATGATTTATTATTCTTCATATCATTTATATACTATTCTTGTCCCCTTACGGTACGCAACTAGAGTTAAGTATATGCATAGTAGGATAGTTCTTCAAGTACAGTAACCAATAATGGAGCTATTCGAATAAACTCGGTGTGCCTGTAAGCCTGTATGCTCTTTTTCTTTTGATCATTCAATACATAATGGATTTTCTCATTTTCGAAAAGCGAGGAAACCTTATCACAGACAGTTTAGATGTTTACATATCAGGTGAAATTTTTTTTGCGAGAATGGAAAGATAGGAGCCCGAACAGAGAAATGTAAACAACGAATTCATTGAAATGTTGGGGAAAAAGCCATGAATCAATAAATATAAGGGTTCGATTATGTTGACTTATGTGTGTGGAAGAGCATGCGTCAGCTTGAACATATAATTTGATTTCTCACTATGTCATCGTACACATATACACATACCGACAGAAACACACGCATTCAAATCTTCAAAAGATTCATAATGGGGTTTCCATGTTTGCGATTCGCACTTGCGAAAATGACAAAGCGCTGTCCATGTTCAAGTCGATGTAAATGACATGGTCCCGCAGCGATTTTTGATCTAGTATGGATCTATTTCAAAATAGTACGGATTTATTTCAAATAGTATGGATCTGATACACTTTCGCCGCAGGACCATGTCAAACGTGCGATTCGCATGGGTTACTGTAGGCAGTTGACATGCATGTAAAATGACTTGAACATGGACAGCGGTTTGACATTTTCGCAGGTGCGAATCACATACATGGAAACCCCATTATTCAACTTATATTAGCGGTCGGTACACATAAGATGCGCTTTTTACATAAGGAATCGACTCGCTTATTACCGTGCACTGCTTGGCATTCCGAATAAAAATTACCGTATTTGTGGCCTAGAGGATTTTTGCGAGGGTTAAAAATATACAGTAAAATACTATTCGAAGAAAATCTAATTTTCCTCGAATTTATAGAGTACCAGACGGCTGCGCCGCCTGAGGCGACCTTTTAGTACATTTTTATTTCATACAAACGTGAAACGTGGATTCAAAAGTGATTCAAAAAATTAACATATGCTAAAATCCTCGCTTTATTGCTTCTTTTGTTGCTCTAGATTTGCATGTCCTTTGTATTTTAATCGAAGTACTTTGAGCGCCGCGGACGCGCCCGAACGATATACCACACACTTTCCGTATATGCAGCCTTTTTTGGACTTTTGTGAGAGGGGCGCTCGGAATGTGAGATGGCTCAGTGCATGGGAACATGAACTACTGAACCAATCCTACCTCCTGAGCGTAACGCACATCATCCAAACACACAATCAATCAATCAAACAAACAAACAAACAAACAAACAAACAAAGCTCCCAACTTTATATAATAAGATTTCACTGCTGTTTCGCAACAACGCAACGCCGAAACAGCCAAACAGGGCGAAATTTGAATTAGTACAGATCTTCGCATTCAAGTATGATAATAACCGCTAATACGTTTACTAATTCAAATTTGTCCCTGATCTTCAATTTTTGTAGCAAGTTTCTGAATGAGTTTCTACATGGAAAGTGAAAGCCGCCCTGAATGATTTTTTGAGGTTTCGCGTTTCCGAAACAGCAGTTAAATACTCTATAATGAGAACAAAAGGAAGTATCGCCTCAACTATGTCTCAACGGGTGTCTAAAGTCTAAAACATCTACTTATAACCTTTAATAAACTTACAAAATGTTCGGGGCTAGCTGTGTCCTGTTGTTTCCTACCGCCCATCATAGTTGCTGGAGTTCTCGTGAATATTTGAGCGACAAAATGCAATGTTTGGAAATTGTGCGTGATATATAAAGGGACGGGGTCACGGGTGCGCAGAGACACATAGACAACGGGTGAAAGAATTGTGTATTGAGAGAATTGGACGAGAGTAGACAGAAAAGAACGTAGTACTTTGAGATGAGCAGGTGGCGAAGCGCAGTTAGACACTGCATATTATCGGGACACGCCATACCGATAGCGTGTTGCAATGAAATAGATGAGGCGTAAACAAATGAGTCACACAATGAAGAAAAAAATTGGATGAGTAATTACTAGAATGAATAATTACAAATAATTACACAATGGATTACTGCACTTTTCGCTGTACTGTGAACATGTACCGTATGTTTCACTGGCTGTCGTGCACTCGCGCCAAACCATGTGTTCTTTTCGGGCCAAATTTTACTTCATAAAGCGCGTAGAGGTAGAGGGTAAAACAACCACGGGATACTGTAATTTCTCGGTTTTCGTACAAAATGGTAACTTTGGATTTTTTTCCATTTTATTTACTAAAAAAATTTCTTCTCTAAATATGGTGCTTACAAGTCACGCACTCAAATGCGCCGGTAATAGATTCCCCCCTCCCTTTCGAAGCTTCCAAATTTGCATTGAAAAATTCGAGACGCAGAGAAACCTCTTTCTGTGTCTCCGCGCCTTTCCCATGTCAAAAAGCCATCTCTAATCTCTTTTCCGCGGACGCGGTTACACATTATGCGCGCTGCGCGCCTGAGAACTTAGTCCCCCTCCTCCCGTTTCGAGATCGTACCGTGTCCATGTAAATCCCTGCTAAATCACATACAACACGCAGATTGCAGATACGGCAGCCTCTGCTTTTCACATGTCGTAAACTGCGCTATTATTTTTTGCAGGTGCCAGTTATGGATATCCGCATTTACGCGCGCCTTTTATTGTTTGATAGCTCGTTGTCGCACGGGATTGAATCTCTAAAAATTCTTCTAAATAATAAACGAGGTGCGCGGCGGAAAAACCAACTGCGCCTACAAGTTGAGTACTTTTCCGCGAAAATCTGGGGAAGATAGGGCGAAGTTCGCCGCGCATCCTTGTATCAATAGTTCGCATTTTCGTACAATCGCCGGGTCTAACAATGAGTCAGCGCCGCGCACGTGCGGCAATCTTATAAAGGAGAAGAGTTTACTTTTTTGTTTGAAGCCGCATGTGAACGCAACCAAAATTTGAATATCTAAAGACTATAAAAGGAGAGCCGGAGCCCCGTCTTGAGCAAGCGAAATTCGAATTTTATTTTATGATTTTCAAGATACGTTGCAAACGTTTCACATAAGTGTGCTCACTGATCTTCCTGCATTTTAGACTTTGAAAGTCGCCTCAGGCGGCGATAGCCGTCTGGTATGTAATAATGTAATAGTCTTTGGACCTACATCAAAATATTATAATTACTTCGTGTTATCTCAACCATACGTATGCCAATAAGTACTCCTTTCTATAGCCGTGTATTTCTACATAAAAAAACATACATTTAAAAATGTCTTTATTTTATTACCCGCGTTGTAATTCAAGTAAACTATGTTTCGAGCGGAGCGTATGTAAATAAGTGAATAGCCAAAGTCATCAAAGTATTAGCAAAATAACTGAAGCCTGAGAATGTTTCCGAAAAGTCGAATTAGAATATTGCGATAATAATCACATTAGCCTGGAATCTCTCTGGAATTCGAATTGGGTATTACGATGGGGAATACTAGGCAGTCGTTCTTCTATAACTACTAAAAAAGAGCATACGTAAGCAGAATTCCATAAACCATTTTACAATATATTAATCCAAATAGAACATGCAACAACGTAAAAGTAACTACAACGAAGTGTAAAACAAACTGCACCAGTAAACTGATATTTATGGGGTTTCCAAGTCCAAGTATCCCAAGAATTCGGCGTGATTCTGTCAATACTACCGTATTTCTGCATGAAACTTGCATATATAATATGAAAAATTTTCTCGTGTAGTTCCAAAATGCTGTAACTGTTCACCATACTTGGAAACCTCATTATACTTATACATGCTTAGAAATTATATATCACATGAGCTACAATTATGCGTTTTTTGTGGCTTCTTTTGCTTACCATACCGTAAAGTTGGTGGTAATAACCATGGTGGAAAAATGTTTACGGGTGGCTAATAATGTACATGCGCTTCTTGATTTCCAAAAAATATTGTTTATTATGCGAACCGTGGCCATTATTGAAGACAAGCTTTTGTACAGCAAAATAACGAGTTGTAAGTTTGCCAACTCTCAAGAGTTGGACACTTGCCAACTTCAACGTCTTGAGTGGAATTTCAATTACCGTATTCCAAAAGATACGGTAGGTTCCATTTATGTCAAGCTTGGGGCAGAATGGGTAAGTGAAGATGGAATGATTCCCAAGCTCTGTTCTGATTGGTTCTCACTCAATACCGTATAGTTGACCAATGGCCGTGGAGACACGTGTACCTCTGGTGACGTCGTTTGATGATTTTGGGTAGATTTCGTATTCGACGTGGGCGTAGATGGTTCAAGTCTGCTGAAAAGTTATACAAATCAGCAAGTGGAAACGTTTGTTTACGAGCTATTATAACTTATAACATCGTCTACAGTACGCGTAAAGTGTGAGTGATACTGCGCGATTTTATAAAGAAATTTGCATACAATGTATGGAAACCCAGTAGCCGGGCATACGTTACACAAAACTGCTGCTATACCACCTTAACCATGAACTAGTTTACAGTAGTACTGAAAGGCTACCTACTGTCCTTTGCCACCGAAATTCTGTCAGAGTGGGGCGTGCGTTCATTTAGAGAAAAACGCTTTTGATTACCTTGACAAAAGCAGTGCACATGCAGCCGAGTAGTCGGGTGGTGGGATAGTGCAGGCCGACTAAAACATACACAAAGTTACACATTGTTGTCTCCTATATTTTTTATTGACTACTGCTGACACTCTATTATTGATTACTTCTTTTTTTAAAGTAATAGTTATCTTGTTTGTTTACTTGAGAACAGACGGCGGGATCAGAGTTCCGATACGATGTTAGAAATGGACTGACTTTGAGTTTGATCTTTTTTAGTATTCCAAATTACGACGGTCAAGGAACAAAGCTCTAGCTCTATGGACAGAATAACAAACAGACATTCATGAAGCAAAATCTTACTTTGGCAATCTCCTCGTAGGCAGGCAGGCTCTCCTTAGACATGCTTGCTGTGCGAGACGGGGGCGCGCCCTGGTGCCGCCCGCAGCAGCCGGTGTGTGGAGGGGGCGCGAGACAGGGGAATGAACTGGGCAAGGGGAGCGAGAGAAGAAGCTCAGTCTGAAATTGTTGACATTGAATCTCCAAAGTGCGTCGACAGCTTTTTTTATTATAAATCTATTCCTTTTAGTCAGCGTTTTATCTCTCTCTCCCGTTCTTTCTCTTTCTCTCTCTCTCTCTCTCTCTCTCTCTCGCTCTCTCTCTCTCTCTTCAAAGCAGAAACGTTTCACTTATTCTGAACGAATCGTACAGTAAACATGTAATAGTGGAAGCCTGCAAGAGGCATTTATAGTCAAAGTCAAAACAATGTGTGATGGTTTGAGCTAATAAATAAAACTTCCAGAATTCCACCGCTTATACGGCCTAAAACCGCCGAATAAGCAGTCCATCGCCGACCTGTGCCTGTCTTCTTTTCCGTCTCTTCTCTCGCATTATCTTTCGGCAGTGAAAGATGAAATTCATCACAACTCCCGCACAAATCACTCCGATTAGCCAAATGATCGGCGACCAGCGGATCACGTCTTCAGTCGGAACCTGAATATCCTAAAGCTTTGTGTCTCGGGTGGAAATTGGAGTACGGTAGCACACTTTTCCAAAATCAATGGCTTTATGAATTGGTGTTTTCACGAACGTAGTATAGAAAACTATGAATATGTTCAAGCTGTAAGCGTAGTAAGGAAGAATAAAAACATGAAAGAACGGTGTACGAAAAGTATCATTGAAGTGAATTGGTTGGTACATGTACCAGGACAACTCAACTAATAAAATCAGAATGGCCTTTTAAAGGATCGCAGTCACTTCAATTTCGCATTTTTACTTCACTTATAAATAAATATAAAAAGATACCTAGAAAAATACCTTTCCAATACCGATTTACGGAACATTTATCACAGGGAAAGAAATCCTTCGGTTGACTTTTGATTTTAGACAAAATGGGGTGTTTTCTAAATCGCAGTGGGACTTGGCCGGTTGCCAATGATGACAAAACAAAGAAAAACCGGGGAAGAGGGAAAGTGTCTGCTCTACTGTCTCAGTTGTCGTTGTCATACTGTACGTAATTAGAACGCAACCGAGGGGATTTCTTTCCCTGGGTTAATTTTTCAGTAAATTGACACCGGAATGGTATTTTTCTAGGTGCTTTTTCATGTTTATGGATAATTGAAGTAAAAAGGCGAATTTGAAGTGACTGCGATCCTTTAAGATATATTTGAGAGGTAGGCATCGATCAATGTATGGTGAGCATCTATAAAAACTATTTGTTGATAGCTCAAACCAGAATATGTTGGAAATTTTGGAGTTCTGACAGATCTTTCCAACTGAAGCGTCACGCACGTGACGCAGGCTCTTATAGAAAAAATATTATCATGCAGAATTTTTTTTATAAAAATCTCTTTGGAAAACTTACATCTTCGCTTTGTTTACGGTACATTCTTTACAGCCAAAAGGAAGACTACGTATCAGATAATTATAGTCGAATGTTCAAAGAAAGAAGCAGAAATGCACGTGGAGAAAGGGTCTTTTCTTTGATGTTGACGTTGAAAATCAATTCCCTGCGATCAACATGCAGGAAACATCGAAAACGATATAAAAGGGGAAAATTGCTGCGTAATTTCTTCAGAATTCATCATCTTTCTGATTATTCAGCCTTATTTGATGAGTTTACGGTATTATTGAACTATTGAATTGAAATACAAACCTCCAGCAATGCTAAAGGAAAAAATACACTACATTGGTAAACTGATCGTAGTGTGGAACATACTGATAATATGCAGACAAGCAAGACTAATTGCCTATATAAAGCTGTGACGATAAGCAAACACAATTGACAAACGGTATACATAGTCTTCTGCTGGTTAGTCTTATGGTGGCGTAACATAACCATAGTTAGCAGTCTCTTACCAGTCTTACCGCAACTCCATGTTTTGCTGAGTCTGGTTTTGTCTATGTTATGTCTCTAACTAGGGGTTTGTATCCGATACTGCTGATTGTAAGTGGAACTGGTAATACCATCAAGAGTGATTCATCGTACACGTTGCTGGTTATAAGAACGTATCATCATTTTCTGCTTGCAAAAAACTGCTCCACTAATTATCGGAGTAATTAAACCCGGTGCTACATAGGTGCATCAGAAAACAGCTTTATGAAAAATCATCCAACTGCCGTTGACTCTCTTTGAAACTTTGTCTATTTCACAAAGACTAACGCAAATTTCTTAAAATTTCCCTTGCAAGAATGTTTGTGAAGAGGATCATACAAAAGCTTCCTTCATATACATATACTAAATACATTCCTTCATACTTAAAAATAAAGGTGAACACTCTTGAACCGTAAAATAATTTTTTTTTAAACATCACCAATTACAAAATGGATTGCAAATTGTAGACTAGTGTGGTGAAAAACGGGAATTTGTGAAATAAATATGTTGAGAACCAGAGTGCCAGGGAGGGTATAATCTTATTCAAACGAACAGTTGATTCTTTTAATTAAAAACTTTCAGCAGTAAAAATTTAGTAATCTATTTTATGAACGAGAGACCTTGCTTGTGGATTGCATATATCAAAACTTGACTTCTTACGAATTTCTTTCCTCATTTTCTCATCAAAACTTATTCTAAAGCCGGAAATTGAAAATTGATCCCCTGTGAGAACAAAGCGGAAATTCGCATCAGGAAATCCACGAGAACTTTTCGTTTTCTTTTCCAAAACATATTTACTTTTCATCCTATACTCGGGGTTTCACAGCTAATCGGCAAACTACTGTAATCTTAATTTAGGCACGCTAAACAAGAAATCATGGAATTTGCACGCGCGCAAAACACGAAGATCGCGGTGTTTGCCTGTTCTTGGTACAAAAATACTCCTAATTAATGTTTTTTTTTGGTCTTTATGAAGATGCTACCGTGACATTTTGCTAGACAAAACACCCCGAACATTAGAGCTTAAACAATATCATATGCTTATGACAGTATCATAACTGCACGAGATAATTACTGCGAGAAAGTGCAAGCAATCAATGCAATTATTTGACAGGAAAAGCTCTAAGGTATCTAAGGTCTAAGGGGGTTATAATCTCGTTCTGGAACCTGCTCAAAAACCAATTAATTAGCAAGAAAGTACCTGCATCTTGGTGAGCACGACAACAATTGTTCCCATGAAAATAATTGCGGCCAATATGATAATTTTCTTCAGTTCTTCGAATGCTTCATCGTTAAATGTGTCACGGTGGCGGTTCAATTGAAATTGTCGTCTGAAAGTAGTAAAATGTCATTTGGATTGTCATTATATTCACTTATTTGTCAACAAACACAAATCACAAGTCAACGTAACGTACACCAAAATCTGGTTGTTGGCATTGGGTATTATAGCTTATAGCTCCTCGATAGACTGTTGTCAAACTTTGAGAAAAGTCACGACACACACTTATTCAATCAAGTCATGGAGACACACTTTGACACACCTTGACACACTCATTCGGTCAAACCATAAAGACACACTTTGAAACACTTATTTGACTTATTCAATCAAATCGCTCGAACTACAGTAGTCATTCTGTATTGAGGGACTTTCAGTGTAAAATTTGAGTAAATTAACACTTTCAACGAAATAATTCAAAAATATACCAAAAAATATAACGTGTCAATAAATTATTATTAAATTCTACCTCGGATCGCTCGCTGTGGTGCAGGCAAGGTATATTTGCTCTTCACTTCGAGTTAGTGGGGGAAACATCGCTTGAAAAAAATAAATTTAGGTATCTTTTCTTTACAATGAACAACCCAGAAAAGACAAAAAATCTCACGAACGATAATTGAATGAAAGATGAGCATTCGACATGACCGCTCAAAGGAAATATTCCAAAATTAAGTTTACCGTAACTAAACGTGAACAAATTACAACATAGAAATAAGATATAAGCTACGAGAAAACTTAGAATGTCAAAAATATGCAGACGTTGAAAACCTGTCTAACCCAGAGCTACTTACAACGTTGTTCACATATCATTCACCTATTATTTTCAAAATAGTTCTCGAAAAATTTCAGTAAAAAGCCATTATCATGTGATATTCGTAACGCAAGTAGGTAAGAGTAAAATATCAAAAACTCTATGAAAGTTGACCCTTATTTAATCTGAGCATACCCAAGACACCGCTCCCTCTCCATTGAACAAACAACTAAAACTTTTGATACAGGTTCCCGAACAAACTCAAACATACATACACAAGCTCAAGAACTATCTTTTATTAAACGAACGGGTAAGACAAAAACTTATATTCGTCCCAAATTTATTATTTTATATTTCCATCAGAGTGTTCAAAAACATATCTGGTACTTTGGTTAGGTATCGGTTATGGTCTAGTTTAATCAATTAATGAATTGAAAAAAAAAAACTATTTATTGTTCGCTTCGAAGCACAAAATTTCAGATAAACGCGTTAAATCGAAATACCGTCCGGTTTTTGAAACGCATTGGGTACATCTACTTTCTTATGCAGCATATGCAAATGGGCAAAAATTAGAATAAAAACTAGACCCCAATTAGACCCCATTTTGCATGAATGCATAATAATGCAAGTACTTGAGATGCGTTTCAAAAACCGGCCAGTATTTCGCTTTAAAGATCAAAATGTAACCATCGTTTGCAACAAGTTGTTACACGATGAAAGACCACAAGGATACGAAGGATATAGAAGGAACTATGGAAAAACTAATACTTGAAAGCAACAATCAATACATGGAAAAATTGTTGCCGGAAAAACTGAGAGTAGGTTAAAATGGACAGTATTTATCTCTTACACGTGATCTCTCTCTCCAAATTTTACCGAATAGGAATACGAATACGGGAGCGCCCTGGCTATAGAGAACCGGTTTTAGTGGCGAGATTTTATGGCGACAACAAATATATCAACGAATAATTTAATAATAATAATAGTAATAATAATAAATGTTATTATAGGCAAATAATAATAATAATATGTTTATGATTGATATTGTTGATCAATCAGTTCTCATTTATTAAACAGATAAGATATCAATATCAAATAGCAAACTCTTATCTCCTTATTGTTAAGTCTTTTAACAAAACAAATTAGTGCATAACGTATTACGTAGCTAGCAGTCTGTGGTTACTTACAATAAACATTTTGCGGTGTGCCCATGTCGCTTTACCAACTTTACCGCTTATTCCAATCGATTACTGTTTATGCAAATCTGTGGTCATAATCAGCTTACCTTACGGTCTCACTAGATCCAAAAATAGAAATGACCAAAGTTTGTTATCAACGAAAGATCAGAGTACGCACAAAAAATTTGCATAAGTTATGAAAATTGAACCGCAAAGGATTATAGAATCAAGTCCGAGACACGTGGTCAATGTTAGAAACAAGACCAAGTGAGTACTCAAGTACCCGGGCGCAAAGCGAAACTTCGCATGTCAACCGAATTTGCGTATTTACGATAATAAATAAACCATTTCCTGTTACAAAATTTTTATATTAAAATAGCTACCTTCTAATGGCGCTCTGCTGCATAATTTGTTCAAAATTAGAAAAAAAAGAATTTCGAAATATGACAACTTTGAAAATTGACCGGGCGGAAACACAAAAATTGAGCGAAGTTCCATTTTCGTACGGAAATGACCTTCGTTTTTGAACCGAATTTTGAGCATTTTTTGGAAATCGAAAAAATCTTGAGTAACGTCTTTGCGTTGTGTCTAAAGGAAAAGGACTATGGATTGATGGTCGCGAGAACTACCTTAGCGAGTTATTATACACTTTGAAAGGTAAAATTTCCGTATTATACATTTATTTATTTATTTATTAAATAACACCGAGGTGTGCATCAAATAATATCATGAAGAGAAAGCAGTGTACATATAACGAAACCATTTGTACTGTAGTCAATTAACAATCGGGTAAAAGAAAAATGGCAAGGTGTATCACACAAGTGTATATATCTTGGCCTGCTTTACACAGTTTTGCAAATATTTCCCTAAATCTTTTATGTGCTTGTACGTGTTTATTTTTTATGAAGGGGTTGCATTTAGGCATGTACTGCTGTTTTTTTATCATGTGAGAAAAACAGTGAAAAAAATGAATGTGGTAAAATACAGCACACTATGCGCAGGTCAGGATACAGATACAGAGTGAAGATCAGTTTAATCTTAAAGCGAAATATCGGCCGCTTTTTGAAACGCATCGTGGACAACTGAATCCTTACGTTTTTTATGTTAATTCGCTCGAATTTAGCTCGATTTTTTATTCCAATTTATGTTCATTTGCATACGCTGCATAAGAATGCTGGTCTATTCGATGTGCTTGAAAAACAGTCCGGTGTTTCACTTTAGCTTATTCGTTATGATTTATATCTACCCTAGAAGATCAGTGAGCATGTGTTATCAGCAGTTATTTCATAGGAATAGGAGTAAACAAGGAGTGCGTGCTCTCTCTTTACAAAGAAAACACCAAAAAGAACGGTCGTTCTTGACACTAAAGGGAAACACCAGCTATCGAAAAAGAACTATTGACAACCAACGTATAGCCCATAAAGTTTAGCAAAAAAATCAATATTTTAAGCTCTATTCATGAGGTACAATTACTCCAAATAGTTGCTTAAACTGTCCGCAAATTTCCTGAAGTACTGTGATGGGAAAGTTCAGCGCATATTCATGTATGCATATAGTTAGTACACATTGTCACTGTAAATTCCTGCGAGATTCTGTATAAATGACATAAAACTATATATGGCCTGTATACAAAAGAAATCCGCATATAGTTACATCTCGGCTACTTCGATAGAGTATACAGGACAGTAGTTGACATCAGAAGTGATATTACCATTTGCCATATGCGTGGTCCCGTTGCAGTTAAATTGTGGCCACTTTGGACAATGTGGAAGAAATGGTCCCACGCAAAATATTCATGGATGTGACAATTCAAAAAACTAAAAAAATTTTTTAGGAAAAAATACTTTCTCTAGTCCGTGCAGTAAGTTGAAGCATCATTCTATTTAAAAGTTGCAACTGATATCGACAGGGTCTCCGCGGGGGAGACCTCAAGGATAATTATGTTTTTTTTTTTGAATTATTAATTTTTGAGCATTATGATGCCATCTTATTCAGAACGCTCATTACATTTATTTCGATGCGTAAGTATCTCTAAGCCTGATAAAAATTACAGTCAAACATTAGCATATATAATTGTTTGGGTTCGGCGGGAAACCATTTGGCGATTGTTCTCCTTGCTAGCCCTCACTTGGAAACATCTGACATAACAAATTTGTAAAATACACATGCTTTCAGACTATCCTCGAACGCGTAGCATTCTGGAATTTTTATTTCTAGAAAAAGACGAAATGATAAATGCGAATATGCACATACTAATTCCAAGTGCCAATCAGTCTTATCAGAAAGAAATAACCAAAGCAGCTGCTGTCAGCGTCGTGCTGTTCACGTGAGATAAAAACAATAGCCGTTCATCGATTTGCACGCCCATATAAAGTTGCGCAATCTTGTCAATTATGCTGTGTAAGTTTGGCATGTTCTACATAAACATTATATTTTATTATTCTTTTTTTACATTCATATTTTTATACCACCTTGACTTATTGTTGGTCATTTTATGGAAATCGTAAGGTGTTCGTTCAATCTTCAATCCTTGTTGTTCCGCCAGTTTGCTTTATTGTATTTCTCGCAAAAAAAATTTTTTTTAAAGGGAATGAGCACCACAAATGACTCTCCGACTTTCAATAACACGATTGTGGAGTCGTTTCTAGTTCATGAACATGATGAGATGTTTTCCGATGAAGATCAATCTTTCGAAGTCATTCCAAGACATGGTAAGTGATTATGCGGTTGGAATTCTCAGTTCAACAATGTGTACTAAATTGCTTGCTATTCTTTTTTTTGAGTCACACTTATCATTTTCCAATTTTTTTAGACACTCCAATAACACAAACGACTAATTTGGAAGGTAGTGGGCTGCTTAACATCAATTTTACTGTTGTTGAATCGCTTTCTCAGCAATCACTGTTAGTTCCAAATTTTCATAGTTCAGGATCCAGCTTGGCGGAGGTAAATTTCAATTCTTATTGTGTCTTTTCGCGAAAAAAAACTAGGACCCTTTGAAGTCCAAATACCTTGGTGGACGCATTTATTCGAGTAATTGTACACACAATGTTGCTGTAAACATTTACTAAACCACAACACAGTAACACAAATGATACGATGAAGAAAAGTTAGTGCGTAACACTTTGTAATGTAATTGATGTTGCCCATATTCTACCCCGCTTTTTGAACCTGAGTTCAGAGTTTGCGAGTGAGTTATGAACCTGCCCTTGGTTCCTATGAAGTCGCTGAACCAATTCCGGATGAGGTTAACACGTCGTTATTAACAGACTCAGACAGCACTAAACGTAAGTTGTCTCGATAACCTTTGAACTAACAGAATAAGAAAACGTCCTCACAAGCTAGTCGGTTTTGTGTAAAAAGGATCACCAAACCAAAAAAGTTCATAGACTTGAAATGCTTTTGCAATAGGACAATCATTGTGATTGAATGTGGAAATCCTATGTTCCTAATTTTTTACACTTTGAAGAATTCAGTTTATAAGGACACGTTTTTCTAACGAAAATATAACTGGAAAGTCGCTTCATGCGGTGATTGCCGTATTGTGTAAAAATAAGGCAAAATTGCAATTAGATTCCGACAGTCCGCAGATGACTAGCTTGCTCCAAGGTACTCATGAGCTACTTAATTCCATTCGAAATTTCGCCGATAGCACCAATGATGTCAGCGTGAGTAAATTTAAAAGGAATGTCAGATGGGCGTACGAAATTGCCAAAAAATCTATAAGTGCTTCAAATCAACAATAGACGGCGCATGGTGTCGCTTCGCTAATTTAGGTCAGCCAACTACTGGCCGATGTTGATGCCCTTGTCGAGACCAACAAAAGACTGCACGACGACCTCCGGAAAGCAGAGAAGAAAACGCAAGATGCAGGTATATTTTCCCTCTATGTCCTGTTTTGAAATGTATTTAGGACAACTCCATTCCCATACGACTGAAAAGAGCTATGTGTTCGCGCGGTAATTTATATACATCGTAATAAGCGACTGACGCAACGTCATACGGCTTGACTGGCTGACTGTAAATGCTTCAAGAGAGTGCACCCTATACAAGGGTGGAACAAGGATCTTCCAAAATGTGCTTATCACGTGTTTCGCACATTTCCTGGTCATTAGACGACGAGTTCCGGATGACAAATTGTTCAATCTCAATAATCACTGGAAGATAAGGACTTAACGAAGTAAAGAAATAATTAATTAAAGAGGCCACCGCCAAGGAACTTTTTGCTGCGCAGGAAAGGCGAATAAAAGAACTGGAGCAGAAGGTGCAAGAATTGACATCGGGATCTCAAGCCGTGGGTTTGTTTGGATTTATCTATAAATTTTGACTGTGACTCTAAATCACAGTCAAAATTTATGAAAATTGGCTCAGGGCTGCCGTAAAGTCCCTTGTATTATTTACACTCACTTTGGCATATTTATCTGTAAACGCAAGTATGGTATGAATCATTTTCAAACGCATGCATAACAGAATGTTACGGGAAAAATCAGTCGATTGATCTCAATAATAACTGAGTACCTACTTCCAGGCAAACGAAAAAGACGCGGAGAAGAATTCGACTCTGTACGATCTTATTCAAAGTCTATGGTCATTGTCGGTTTCCGTCGTTCAGGAAGTCTGCCTACAAGCTATTCCGGAATATAACATGGATGCCAATGTGAGCTTCCCTTTCATTCTTCCATTGCTCAAAACCGCATTGTCAACATAGACTAGTTTATTCCTATTATCTTGGTTTATTTCTTGTTAGAGACTGTGCACTGGCGCTTTTTTTTTCTTTTTTTTTTGAGAATAAACGGAGGACGCTAATTTCTCAAAATCCTTTTTCAGATCCGAGGTCAATTGCGAAGAGCTCAACTTTCTGCAAAGAAAGCACATCTCGCGATTCAGATTACCTCGAATTCGGCTGAATCGATTCTTCGTCAAACAGGTGCACTCGAATCCAAGCGACGCCAAAATCAGAAGTCGCTGGCTGCTCCAGAGCTAGTTGCTGAACCAAGTCAGGTGCTAAAGGCCACACAAAATGAGGCAAACGCAATTACAGAAGGACATCAAGAGGCAATTGAACAGTCGCCAAAGAATCAACAACACGCAATTGAACAACGCACCTCCTCCGATCCACAAGAGAATGTGGAAATTGCGGAGCCGCCACAAACATCTTCCTCAATCGATAGTGCACCAGCTCAAAGCTATGTTGAATCTTCAGCGATTAAATCTTCAGCGGTTGTATCTGCAGTAACGCAGCCTTCAATGACAGGCGAAATTGCTCGAACCACAAAATCACCAGTCGACTCAATGTGGGAATTCGCGACTTTACAACAACAAGGCAGCGAAAATGTTGGCGTTGGCATTTATATTCGACCGGTAGGTTTTTGTAAACCTTTAAAGGGTCAGGCCCATTTCAAATGACCCCTATTTTTGATGACACCATCGGATTCTCCATTTCAAATATAGTAGGCTGAATTTTTTTTCGAATTTTCGTTTTCAGCAATTTACCATGGCCAGTCATACACAACAATCAATCGCAGTTGTCACGCCCATTCGCGCTGATTGGCCAGGATCGCAATTACCACGCCCAATAGAGCATATTGCCCAATTAGCGCGGAAGGGCGTCACAACTGCGATATATAGTTGGGTATGACTGGCCATGGTAAATTGCTGGATACTGCGTGAATTTTGGGCTTGAAAATTAGAAAAATATCGTATCCTGCTATATTTCACATGGAGAATCAGGTGGAATCAGCAAAAATAGGGGTCACTTGAAATGGGCCTGACCTAAGTTTTCACCAAACTGCTGCAAACTTGTATGGTTAATGCGGCTCATTTTGGTGATGACGCTAACTGTGAATTTCTTAAAGGAGGAGGCTCACGAGAATGAAGTGCTCAAATAGTTTTCTTTTATCGAAATTTGATGGCATTAAAGGGAATATATATGCCCTTTTTGAAGTTAAGCTGTATTAATAGAATGTGTTCCTCATTAAGGAAACAACAACAAAAATTGTTAAAAGTTTCCCATTTAAAAGAAAATGATTTTCAAAGTTCATCTTTTCCATAGTAAACGCGTTGCTTGACCCCCTGGCTTACACGGCAGTGCTGATGGAGCAAAAAATTTTGCATATGTGTGCATACATCGGCATATAGCATGCAACAGCGACATATTTGCATGCAAATGAGAATATTCGAATTTACATATTCAGTCGCCTACTTAAATTCATGTCTGGTGTGGAAACTCTAGTTTCGCAGTTGTTTTGCTCATTTTGAGTGCCTACATATTCCCTTTAAATTCCGAAAGACGTGCTTTACAAAGCAAATGCTTTTAATTGGAATGATTCTATTAAAATTTTGGATCGTAACAAATAGTTGATTTCCATAATAGTGGGCATGCAAATTTTGTGCTGGCTTGCAAAATGACTTGTAAATTTGCATGTTTAGCTTTGAAAGCTACCTTGCTTACGATAGCTTATTTTGACTTCGAGTTCTTTTTAATTCCTCCATACTAAACCGCTCAACCTTATAATGCTTGTTTTTTGGCAGATCAACAAATCATCCTTCGATAAAAGGAAACTATTTGAGCACTTCATTCTCGTGAGCCTCCTCCTTTAAAAGATAGTAAAAATGAAGTATCTGGAAGAAGTACTGCAAATTTAACTATTTAACAAGTCCACTTTCATCATTTGGTTCATCATGGGGAATGTCCTGCACAAAGAAGTAAGTGTTATAATAATAACCTTTTAGAATGCCCGACTCTCTATGCTAGATAGCACGTCAACCACCACGGATGCTCCAGTACGGAGCGAGTATCTCGCGTCTTTGGTAAGCGGTGCTATACAGTAATTTTAGTAAAGAACGTCGAAACCCTTTGATAAGAAGCTCTAAGAAAAAATACTAGCAAACAACAGCTGCATTAGTCACGAAGCAGAACATCTTTGAGCTATTAGTCAGAAAAAAGAGAGAAAGGTTCAAGAAAAATGCATACAAATACATATTTCAGGAGGCAGTTGGCGAAACAAAACAGTTGGTGCCAAAAGTGTCCGAGAGGGACCTAAAATAACGATAATCACGGTTTTATTAGTACACTGGGTTGATTATCACTCCTCATTAGTTGTTATGTACTTCGTGCAACTCATAGTCCGGAGAATTGTAGGCAAGGATCACAGCCCAACGTTGAAAACCATACCTATGTATATAATGTTGTATAATTGAACGTGCAATAAAATGTTTGAAGTTTAAGGTGGATATATATATATATATTGCGCAAAACATATATCACCGTCAGGCCAGGCACAAAGGTTGAAATACACACATGCAGGTATCGCTCATCATATTCATTCACTCAATTTTTTTCAGGGTTACAACTGTCAACATCCAAGAACAGGCCAACACACTTAGCAGCAAATCCCAAAACTCAACATAATACTTGTGTTCCTGCGGGGTGCACATGGCGCAATATCAGTTACCAGCCGGCTACGCCGCCCGAGGCGACTTTCTATTTTATGTATTCGTGAAACGTGGGTTCAAAAAAAATTAGAGCATGGATCATATGCAAAAATCCTCGCTCCGTTGTTCTTTTTGTTGCTCTAGATCTGCATGTTCTTTGTAGTTTTTTCGTAGTACTTTGAGCGCCGCCAACTGATACTGCACGGCTGATACTGTAGCGGACACGGTGTGTTATGTTAAATTTGCGGACAGTTTAAGCAACTATTTGGAGTAATTGTACCTCATGAATAGAGCTTAAAATATTGATTTTTTTGTTAAACTCCAAGTGCTATAAGTTCTTTTTCGATAGCTGGTGTTTTCCTTCTTTAGTGTCAAGAACGACCGTTCTTTTTGGTGTTTTCTTTGTATAGAGAGAGCACGCACTCGTATGAAATAACTGCTGATAACACCATTGCTCACTGATCTTCTAGGGTAGATATAAATCATAACGAGTAAGTTAAAGTGAAACACCGGACTGTTTTTCAAGCACATCGAATAGACCATCATTCTTATGCCGCGTATGCAAATGAACATAAATTAGAATAAAAAATCGAGCTAAATTCGAGCAAATTAGCATAAAAACGTAAGGATTCAGTTGTCCACGATGCATTTCAAAAAGCGGCCGGTATTTCGCTTTAAGATTAAGCAAACCCCTTCATAAAAATATAAACACATACATGTATAATACGGAACGTTTTCCACAAAGTGTCAACCAGTCTTATCAGAAAGAAATAACCAAAGCAGCTGCTGTCAGCGTCGTGCTACAAGCATTTCATATATGCAGCTTTTTTCGGGCTTCTGTGAGAGGGGCGCTCGGGATGTGAGATGGCTCAGTGCATGGGAACATGAACTAATGAACCAATCCTACTTCCTGAGCGTAACGCACATCATCCAAACGTAATCAAACAAACGCATAAACAAAACTCCCAACTTTAAGGTATAATATCGTTTGTCTACAGTGAGAGTTAGATCACTTAGAATGTTCAAAATTGATGTCGGCATCAATATTTTGGTTAACGTTCTGCAGAAACACACTTGGGAAAACTCAAATTAGCATAAGCTCGTAAGATAGACAAACCATATGGCGTGGGCAAACCGAAGTTTAATGAGAAAAAAACGTTATTTATAAGTGTCGCAATGATTGGTTTTACTTGTACACTTGTACTATTTATCGAATATGCAGTAACATAAAAATTGTTTATTTTGGGAGAAAATTCCTTGATTCTGGTATTCTGCACTCAAAACGCGTTTTGCTTCGTCAAACAGAAAACGTGCTACGTACGAATTGATCAAAAACATCTACTTTGAGAAAGCTCGGATCAATTAGAATTTAGGATCGACTATAGGACTATGTTTAATTGGAATTGGGCAATTGGGAAATTATTTTTAGTTTCTTCAATGATGGTGATGTCCGCCTCCGCCGCCTCCGCCGCCTCCGCCGCCTTCTGAAAAAAAATGAGTGTGCACACACGCTGCGCGGCGGGGCCCGGCCCCGCCGCGCAGCGTGTGTGCGGGATTTTTTTTTTGTTAATCACAGGAAAACCGTCGTTTTTCGTCACCAAATGGTTCAAATGGTTTTTACCAAAAAAATTATCTGGTGACTGTTCCGTGACCAGTTCGTGACTGGTTGATAAAGCATGGTCACGAAGAGAGTACGAAATGGGCTGCTCCACTCAACAAAACCAATGAAACATCATCATGCGGTTTCACTCATTTCTTACTATATAACTACAGCCTTAGCTTGTTCCTTCAACAATTAGCAAGCGTATATTGGCATTTACCTCTTCTGTATGTGAAGTAACACACAAGGCCTAGAAGACAAAAGAGGATGTCTGGCACTCCAATCAGATGATCAGTCCAATGGCGAGATTGAATAAAAGAAAGTCCGATCTTTACGCCACCAAGAATGAACTGAATTAATTGCATAATTATAGTAAAACCAAAAATGTCTCATCATTCAACCGTGGGATAACACTTGAAAAATTATAATTGGCCAATTAATTGACACGGCAAAGACCTAGCAATAAAGTGCATAGTCTAACATAGTCACAAAAGGAGTTTGATTTGATGTCCATTAAAGGGCAGGATGATGTAAGTGCGATTGCAGTAGCAAGTTACAGAAAAACATAATGTGAATGGGTTATTGGATTATAATGGAGCGGCTAGATTCAATCGGAACACTTGAAAAAAATCAACTTACAAATAGGATAGAGCTCATCAGCACGCCATACTTCTTGCAGCAGCAGAACAGTGAATTGAAAGCGAATATGGCGAGATCAAGTGAAAGGGCGACGCCCACTAATAGCACCATAAAGGAGGCGAAGTGCTCTTTGGCATACAAACAATTCCTCCTTGCATCCGCTTTTAATCTGAAAATTTATGAATTCGCACATTGGGCGCTGTAATTTGTGGCGCCGTATTTTTTCTTCATATCTACTTAAAGGGGTACCCCTTTTTGAAGTTAAGCTGTATCAATAAAAGTTGTGTTCCACATTCAGGAAAACAAAGTTTCCCGGTTAACAGAAAATGATTCGCAACGTTGAGAGTGTCCATAGTAAATGCGTATAGTGGTATGGTGAGTATTTGAGCATAAATCGTCTCAACTAAAAACCTGAATTGTCATCGGAAGTGTGCAAACACGAATATTCGAACTTACATATTCGCATATCTATTATGGATCTGCTAACGTTGGGCTTATTTTGTGCATTTTGACGGGGACACATCCCCTTTAAAGGGAATATGTAGGCACCCACAATGTGCAAAACAACTGCGAAACTGGAGTTTCCACACCAGACATGAATTTAAGTAGGCGACTGAATACGTAAATTCTAATTTGCATGCCCTGCGTATTGAATCTTTCTATTTGCCGATATTCGCATGCAAAGTTGAAATTTGCTCCATTAGAACTGCCGTGTAAGCCGGTGTCAGTAAAAGCGTTTACTATGGAAAAGGTGAACATTGAAAATCATTTTCTTTTAAATGGGAAACTTTTAACCATTTTTGTTGTTGTTTCCTTAATGAGGAACACACATTCTATTAATACAGCTTAACTTCAAAAAGGGCATACATATTCCCTTTAAAGAAAATCGAATAAAAACGTAGGGTAATTTGCATACCGATGTGCGTTACGGAAATGCAAATTTTGTGTTCGGGTATAAAAAGATTTTCGCAGCTCAATGTCGATGCATACCAATTGTTTCCTATTATGTGAATTTCTTATGATACGTTTGAAGCTTTGTATATAAGTTCCAAATCATACTTCCAATCATATTTCCATGTAAGTCGCCTCAGGCGGCGTGATCCGACTGGTAACGAATAAAAATGTAAAAAAAAATTTCTTTCGGATCTTCTAAGCGCTTTATTTTGTGCATTTTTCATGAAGGGTAATAATCAAATCAGCTCACTTGTCTGAGCTACAGTCCCTGCCCCATATAAGGTATATTATTGCTATGGCGACGCCGGCGGCCATAGCAATCATATATATTATCAGTAGACATCCGTAGATAACCCTCTTAAAACAGAAGATTATAATTATAAAGAAAAGGTAAAGAAAAGTTCCATACTACAACTAGGCGTATATAGAAACCGTAGTGATGACTTATTTGTTCACATTCAATATTAAGCTACTGTTCATATAAATTATTGAAAATAAGGGAAATTTTGGCAATTTTTATCCATCCAATGTGTATGCATTCATGGATTGCTTAACTATGAAAGAAAACTTACCAAGACCTTACTCATTGTGGTGTGTTGTTTATACTGATGAAAGCCAAAGACATGAACTTTTTTTGTCTGAAGCCGGTGCTTACGATTTTTGCATATGTAAAAATTGTTTTGAACGTACGCGTTTATACGTTAGATACGTTACAGCGGTTTCCGAGTTTATCCTGTGTTATCTGTTAGGGCGCGTTCGGGATTGATTTTCCGAAAGGAAACTCGGCCAAATCCTCGTTCGGGATGGACATTTTGGAAACGTTCTAATGCTTGGAGAAAACAAAAAATACAGTATGAATTAGCATGGAAATTTTGAAAAATATGATCGGAAAACGTTTTTCGCAAGCTAATTCATTCATACTGTATTTTTTGTTTTCTCCAAGCATTGGAACGTTTCCAAAAAGTCCATCCCGAACGATGAATTTGTATGGTTTCCTTTCGGAAAATCAATCCCGAACGCGCCCTTAGCCGCTATGTTCCTCATTCGCAGTTTAGCGGTAATTGTAATCCCACGTTTCCTCCCAAACAATCGGGAAACGCGGGATTCCGTCCTTATTGCGAGCGCTAATTAGAGAACTTGCCGCTAACACTAGTGTTGAATTGCGGGAAATGATTGGCTAATCTGTCAGGAAACATGCGACTTTTCTTATTGCTCGGGATTGGATGATTAGCTGCCAGGAAACGCGAGATTTATTTTTGTTTCGCGGGAAACGTGTAGTAGAAGAACAGAGGGTGTGCTATTGTCTACCATCCACTTTACATTTATTCTATTTTTTTTTTAGTAAATTTTTGGAAAATAAAAAAATCCATACAAAGGCTTCAGTTAGTGTTTTTTTAACTAATGGAAAATAAAAAAATCCATACAAAGCATGCTTCAGGGGCTTCAGTTAATGGAAACAGCCGGATCGTGGGGTCAACGTCAGCATCAGGGTTTCAAGTGTCAAACAGTCAATCCTTCATAAAATAGAATTCTAGTTGAAATCAGAAATGGCACACAAGTTTTTATTTGCTCGATTCATCAGTTTTGTGTATGTAAAATAAGAAGCAATACGTAAGCAAACGTATACGACGGTAACTTCGACTCTCCGCCAATTGTGGTTTTCTTCGGAGGGGCCAACCGACTCAAAACTTAACTGTTAAAGCTGTAGTGTACCTGGACGGGCGCACACTTTGCATAGGATACATTGGAACTTCGTGTCATATGCAAATCTCCCAAAGTAGGTACAATACGGCTCTAACGTGTATGCTCAATATTCACATAAATAAATAAACATTCAATGCAGCACCGCAACCGAGCTTACCCAGCTAACAATCGCAATCCTCAGGCGTTCAAGCCTATCCTATGCCTGCTGATTGACCAATGCTACTTTCGAGCCCAACCTGCGAAACCGGGTTGACATTCCCTTCGTGTGTACGCTTAACATACACTATGTAATATGTATGTTAGAGTGACACATGAATGTTGCGTATACAACTAAAAAAATCATACTGTTTTCGGCACGGGGAATCATTTGTGGTCAAATGAAAAGTAGGTGTACGGGCCTGACACTTCAGATAGCAAACCCTTCAGAACTTAGCACAAATAGAATGAACCTTAGCACCTTTTTGTTCATTTACAATAATCCAACTGACCGTAAGCAAAGTTCAACATGATAATAAATATGTTTATTTTGGGAGAAAATCCCTTGATTCTGTTATTCTGTACTTCAAAAACACGCTGTATGGGCAAAGTGTTCCATGAACGAATTGATCAAAAACAATTCGAAGGCCTAATCAATTAGCATTTGGAGTTGACAATAATGGTAACTAAGAATTAATTTCCTTTTCAATGATGATGGTGGTGATGTCCTCCACCGCCTCCTGACTGTTCTAAAATATATAGATGTATAAATCCATGCAAACTGAGTAGATCTGCAGGTTTTCCAATAGGTCTGGACTGTCTTCGTACAGAAAAAAATTAAGCAGGTGTTATGTAAGGTTGTTGTTGATATGTAAGTTACACATCTCAAAGGGAATAACGCAGTGTACTGCCATGAAAAGGGACCAAACACAAAGACCGAAGCAAACGTCAAGCTGTTTTTTTTTAGAAAAGCGCTTACTTACCTGCCCTGTACGTAAAGAAACAGACAAGGCCAAGAATCGCGCAGACAATATCCGGCACTCCAAACACAAAATCATACCAATGCTGCATTTTGATTTACATGGACTAAAATCGCTGTTTACGCGCTTTGCATATGCAAATATTTTTAAACAAATGGCGTTTTGTACGCTAGACGCGTTGCAGCTGTTCTCGTACTTACCATCCGGTTTTTGTCTTTGAAATTCATGGTGAATAACGGCTCAGTGAACTAGGTTTGAGCTCAAACAATAACAACGACTTATTGTTTGCCCGAATTATCGATTAAAGGGAGAGGCCCACGAGAAAAAAGTTCTCTTCAATTTATTTGCACAGAATGTCCGGTATTGCAGAAATATTACTGTGAAAACCGCATTGCTTGAAGCCTTGAACTCACAGAGTTATTTCCCGGCAAACAGATCGGACAGGTACCGTAGTCAGAATCAATTTGAGCGGTTTGAGCGATTTAATCCAGGGAGCGTCCAGTGGACAACGGGCTCTCTCTGATTCAGGGCATCATCTGCGACACGTGAAACTACCGTTGCTAGCTGAAGATTTCTCGGCGTAACGGTACCGTACCGGTCGCGGACAATGCCCCTTCATGCATTGCTTACGCCTTATATGTCAGTTGGTTGCCATCCTAGATAGTTTATACATGAGTTACCAGGCTAATACAGTACGTACTGTCTGTGAAAAGTAGTCTATGCTAGTCTTGTAATAGTATTTGTTTTAGAATACGTTTCCGGTTAAGTTGGAATATTATTAAAGTCTCAACTCATATTTACAACAGCGGCAGTCTCTGATTCGTCATCAACAAGTATTTATACCTAGAAATGCCCGGTTGTCCATCAGACTGTACAACAACCGGTTCTTTTACATAAATCACATTTAAATCGATTTAAATCCGAGAACTTTCCTGTCACGTGCCGAGAAAATAATTGGGCACCTATCGGGAACAGATCCGTAAGGTGCCCGTTTATTTCAAAGAAAAAAATTGTGCTTTGAAAAACTGCAGACCCGCAGACGTCTTCGAATTGGGAAGAAAACAAAACCAAAAAGCACAAACGTTTTATTTTACAAAAGACGTACAATGCAGCATTTCAATATTTCTTACGGAAGATCAGTTCATAAGTTCAGATCCACTGGTTTACCCCACAATGGAACTAGAACTGCGGTGTCAGTGGAAGCTCTGTGTGTTGATGTTTCTCTGAACAACATTATTACCTTTTACTTTTTTTATTCGAATAGTTCACTCCATCTGTGTAAACTTATAATGTGGAGGAAGAGTAGAAAATACATGCCGAATAAATCAGAAGTAAGATTTTCTGCGTGATTTCCTCAGACCTCAGACCTCAGACCTCAGATATCCATATTTTATTATTATTATAAAATTCTAACCTCTCTGAAATTCTAAACAATAAAGAAAAAGTTAAGGTTAGACCCGTCTTCGCAAGAGACTGAACCCGCGGGTCCCGTGCCTATAATACACGTCCGGCCTGCTCTGGGTTTTTGGTTCAGTACGTTCACTTCCTGGCCAAGGATAGCGATTGAGCACCTTTTTCCTCTGCAACCGAAATTCCTACCAATGTACGCTATCTCTCTGCGCGGGGTAGGAGTCGCTGCTCTTGAGACAGCGACTGCGCCACCTACTCCTATTAATAATGGGATTTTTATTATTATAATGAGATTGGAAATTCAACAGGTGATTTGAAATTCTAATACCTGGCATGTCCTTCAATATAATATATCCCAAGAGGATGAACACTGCTGGGACTAAAAGGACAAGTGCAGCCGACGTCAGATCGCTAGCCAGAAATATCAAAACAAACTTCAGAACTGCGAAAACGGACTGAAATAACCCGAATTAACATTCCAGACTGTTTGCGTATATTCAGTGTGGGTTTCCGTAAGATCATTTTTCTAACGAAAAAAATGAGCATGTTTCTAGAAAAATATCAATCGAGCGTACTACTCTTATGAACGAACATATTAACTAATTATAGAGCAATAAAGGTACACCTTACAATTAGTAGAAAACTCTTTATACTTTTTTATAAACATTAAAACTTACCATTATGACAAGCGCCGGCTTGAGTAATTTTGTTTTCGTGCAACATAATGCAGTTAGAGCAGCTACGTCGACAACCAATGTAAGTACAACGACAATGAATAAGCACACCCAGAGTGCAGAGGAATACTTTTCTTGCTGAAGACACTGTTTTGTGTATATGGCCAGCCTGAAGTTTAATAGATTACCGTTGGCCACAAACAATTGAGGAAGAGTTCGGCTCATTTAATTTTAAAGCGAAATGCTAGCCCCTTTGGAAAATTTGCATATGATAAGCAAATCCTATGTATCCTATGCTAATTTTGTACGATTGCCGTGGACGATCGTACAAAATTAGCATAGGATACATAGGATTTGCTTATCATATGCAAATTTTCCAAAGGGGCTATTATTTCGCTTTAATGAAAACAATATAACGAATAGGATTTTGTGCACGGAAACGTATTATCGCTTATCGCGGCGGCTCCCGGCTTGTGTTTTGGCAAAAAATCGCTTGATTGTTTTGTAATAATGTTTGTTTTCATGATTGTAGACACTTCGCTCAGCCCATCATTTACGTTCCAATCTTATTATATAAAAGAGTAACTGTAGCGTAATTTGCATACCGATGTGCTTTACGGAAATGCAAATTTCGTGTTCGGGTATAAAAAGAGATATCGAAGTATGCATATGCAATTGTTTCCTATTATGTGAATTTCTTATGATACGTTTGAAGCTTTGTATATAAGTATGCCCATGCTAAACCAATCATATCTACATGTAAGTCGCCTCAGGCGGCGTTAGCCGACTGGTATTTTTATATATATAAAAGAAAAATTCTCACCCGCTGCAATCTTTGAGCGAAATCACGAGAAAGCCGACAATGAACAGAAATGAAATCACCACGCTTCCAATGAGAAATAGAGCGAATAAAATTTTCTAGAAGAGGTTGAATGTAGACCCAGTTTTGGAAGATACTACGCAAGATGGTCAAGGACATAGTTGATGATCTGCTTGAAATGTATGTCTTGCTTGGAACCTAAACTAACTGCGATTCTACGGTGGCACATTGGCCTTTTATAGTCTATGTTGGCTTTTCCAGGGAATTTTCCAAATGAGTGGTGCTCTAGAACTTCACAACTCACCTACAAAGTACCATAACAATAAGTGAAATGCACTCTGGTATGTTGTTTTAGCGGAGTTAATATTGTTTAGTTTATGTGAGGTTCGAAAAATATATTCACTTACCAGCAAAATCTTGCACATGTTTCCGTGTAGCACTTGATAATCGTGTTGGTTCTTTAGAAATTGAACGGCAAAAATCGTTCCGAGTTCATATGGTTCCGGGGTTAAAACTGGCGTTCCATTACACAGTTGTGTCGGTTTTTATTCGCCTTTTCTCTTCTCGGACAGCCATTTATTTTCTGGGCGAACGACGAGAGAAAAGGAGGAAAAAGCCTATCTATTCTGACCAGTGAGTGATCTTTGGACCACAACACGGTCATTTATTACTTCCACATTTTATGCAAGAGTTTAAGACGCTCGAAAAGTATCTCGGAAAAAATAAACTGCGAGCAAGTTATAAACTCTCAAAGCTTCTCTGGCCGGTTTCTATTAATCCGCAGTCGTCTTGTACAAACTGGGCAAATAAAAAAGCAAGAAGTGTGTGAAGGTTTTATTTTAGAAAACGTGTGCATTAAGAGTTTTATTCAATCTCAGGCAAGGTCTGCATTTTCCCACAATAGAACTAGAACTGTGAGGATAGTTGAAATTCGGCGTGTTGTTGTTTCGCTAAAAGAAAATTTGTTTATAAATCGGGTTCCATTCAGAATTTATAGGTCTGACGACGATTCTTAGTCACCATTATGCTGAGCGCCAATAGCGAAACGCATTCTCTAGCAGGAAATTCTCCAGCTTGTTTTTTTTTTCGCTGGTGCCCGTGGTGCATCGAAAATAGTAGGCATTCTGCATAGGTCTAGCGCAAACTATTAGTATACTGAAGTGAATAGCATTGTCTTACCAGTCATGTCATATTCTCCAATACAATTTATCCCAAGAGAATGAACAATGCTGGGAACATGAGAGCAAGTACAAAAGACAAAGATAAAGAGTACCGGGTTATATCAACCGAATCCGCAAAAAAGATGCACCGGGGTCCGGTTCATTTCTGAATACGGACGAACTGGCCTTTAAACTTCCCGGAGGCCAATTTTCTCGGGAAGCCGATTTATCTCCGCCAGTTTTGCCCAGCTACCAACTTTTACACCTTTGGTGGGGTGAGGGGGTTCCGGGACGGGATCGAACCAACGACCGGCCTCGCGGAGCAAGTACAGCCATGATTAAATCACTACCCAGCAATATCAGCAGAAACTTCAGGATTGCGAAAATGGACTGAAATTAATAAATTAATAAAATACAGATTTTTTGGTGCTTTCTTTGTTGTGGCATTTTTCGTGGTTTAAAATGTGTGTCTTCCGTGGGTTTTACATAAATCGCAAGAAAAAGCAGAAGTAAAGAGGAAATAATTGCACCAACAACAGAAAAACCTTCTGTAGCCAGTACCAACAATGCTAAACTTTGACTGCGAGCCGCGGAAGTGTGGCGGGTGCGCGGCGAAGTGTGGCGGGTGCGCGGCTGTTTTAAAGTATCGCCACAGTCGAATGGCACACCCTATTCCGCGCGCAAACACTTCATAAACATCAAAGCGAAATACCGGCCGGTTTTTGAAACACATCAAGTAGACCAGCATTATTATGTAGCTTATGCAAATGAACATAAATAAAAAAATCGAGATAAATTCGTGCAAATTAGCATAAATACGTAAGAATTCGGTTGTCCACAATGCGTTTCTAAAACCGGCCGGTATTCCGCTTTCAAATAAAGTAAGAAATATACCATTATGATAAGTGCCGGCCGGAGTAATTTTGGTTTCGAACGGCATAATCCAACGAAAGCAATTAGATCAACAGCCAGGGTAATTAGAATAACAACGAATAGGATGATAAAAACCGCAGAGGAATATTTTGTCCGGTAAGCACAGTGAGACGGAGACCTGAGAGTTCCAATACCATTTAGTAAGGGAGTTTTAAAGTGATATAACACCCTGTTTTTGAAACGTGTGTTGGACATGTGAAGCCTCATATGTTGTGTGAAAATACAGATGATTAAAATTTAAATAACTCAGAGTGCAGTTTTTTGCACACTACAATACTGCACCCAACATACGTTTCAAAAACCGCATGTTATACCGCTTTGGAGAATTTGGTTGCTCCTTTTTCATACATTGCCGAAAGGTATTCTCCATAACTGCATTTCCATCTATTACATGAAAATTTTGAACTGGATTTTATTTTAAAATTCTGTTACTTGCAGTTATCCAGTATGATATGATCCCTGAGAATCAGACAGAAACATGGATATATTTGCTTTCCAATGGATACACTTTAATTTAAAGCGAAATACCGGCCGGTTTTTGAAACGCATCTCAAATACTTGCATTCCAATGCATGTATGCAAAGTGTGGTCTAGTTTTTATTCTAATTTTTGCTCATTTGCATATGGTGCATAAGAAAACAGGTGTACCCAATGCGTTTCAAAAACCGGCCGATATTTCGCTTTAAAGGGACAGGCCCATCAAAGTAAACCTATATTTACGAAACGTTCATAGTGTATAAAAAGCATTTTTATTACAATATATACAAATCAAATTTCACCTAAACTCACCCTGGGGAACTTTTTCCGATCAGCTCATCGTATATGTATACCGTAAAGCTGCTGATTTCCAAGGTGTATATGCAAATTTAGCTCGCATTTTAATTTAGTTTTAGTATACATACACGATGAGCGCATCGGAAAAAGTCCTCGAGGGCGAGAGTAGGTGAAATTTGGTCTGTATATATTGTAATAAAAATGCTTCATATACATTATGAACATTTCGTAAATATAGGTTTAGTTTGATGGACCTATCCCTTTAAAAGAGACTCACGATTTGCAGTTTCCAATTGTAATCACTAGGAAGCCGGCCAGGTAGAACAGCGAAAGCACAATATTCCCAATGAGAAATAGGCCGAATAGGATTTTCTGGAAGAATTGATTAAAGAACTGATTACATCTTGATATTATGAAATAGTTTTATTTGACAAGAAACTTTGCTAGAACAACGCAAAGCATTTTGGAACACAGCCACGAAACAAGAAATAAACATATTTAGGTAAAAAAATTGACGCGCGGACTGTTTGAAGCAACATGGGATTTCAGTCGATGTGAGCTCACACAAGTGGTGTTGTTGCCTATGAAAGAAAACACGCGGAAAGCGGAACAAAATTTTCCCGCTAATGTGGAGCATTCCTGGCACACCAGCCGCCCACCGCAAGGGTCCGATAATTCAATTTACTTACCAGCAAGGGCTTGCACATGTTTTGGTGATATTCTCAGTTTTTTTTGACAACATGCCCACAATATGAACGGGAAAACGTTCCAAGCTGTTCCGGGTCAATTAGTTTACACTGGGAATCTATTACACTGTTTGTGTTTTCATTCTTCTTTTATTTCTCAGGGAGGGAGAGAGAGAAAGAGAGACAGAGAGAGAGGGAGAGAGAGACAGAGAGAGAGAGAGAGAGAGAGAGAGAGAGAGAGAGAGAAGAAGATCCATTCTTTGATCACTTTCACCTGGACAACAGAATACTTGCAATTTTACGAATAGTCCACGTTGTATGAGTACACTACACAACAAGTTTGATGATTGTGAATTGTGAAACTAGAGGAGCAAATTTTGCTTGACTAATAAAACTTCTAATAATAAGAAAGAAAAAAGTAATGGTACTCTTTTATGTAACCATAGATAAAAAAAAATTGCCGACGATGTATTGCAAGGATAATTTTACAATATTTCTAATGTTTTATTACATTTTACGAGAAATCAAATGATAAATCTGCAAATAGATTAATGATAATTGAATGGATTGAAGTACTTATTTGTACAGTTCAGCCTGCCTCAGGTGTATGTACGCTAATTGTATGTTAGAATACTTTAAAGCGAAATACCAGCCGGTTTTTGAAACGCATTGCGTACACCAGCTTTCTTATGCAGCTTATGCAAATGAGCTAAAATTAGAATAAAAACTAGACCCCAATTAGACCCCACTTCGCATAAATGCATAGGAATGCAAGTGCTTGAGATGCGTTTCAAAAACCGACCGGTATTTCGCTTTAATAACAAATACAAACGTGAAAACAAAACAAATAATCATGAAATAGTAACAAGAAAAACACTTGTGACGATTAATATTCCTGAATGAAGATAACTTGAACCTAGTGAATTATGATGAACATTGTACATTTAATGGCTAACGTCGCGGCAACTACAATCCGAAAAATGTATTAAGGTTTACAAAAGTATACTATGACTACAGCCTGCAGTCAGCACCGGGGTTCAAATTGACAAAACCCTATATATTACTGATATGCTAGGTCAAATTATTCTTTATCAAAAAAATCATGTGGAGTGACTTTCCCCTCACAGCGCACTATTGTTATGCGAGTTCGGATGCGAAGTTAAATTGTTTTTATTTTTTGAAAGCAGATTTCCAATTATAATGACTAGCAAACGTTGGTTTAACAAATTCAGAATTTAAAATTTAAAATGAAACGAAAACGCTAAACAATCTAAAATCGGTATCCTCTCCTTTGTAAAACGTCCTTCAGGTATTCAAATGATTTCGATTCTTCCGTTGATAGTGCGTGATGGGAGTGCTGAATTAGTTATTTACTTATTTGGTAAATTCAGAATAAAATTTGGATCCGATAATGAAAAAAAATCAAAATTTTTGACTGTGTGTTGAAGTAGAATATTTAGGAAATCTTTGGGACAAATTACATAATTATTTGCCTTTGTAATAATTACTTTAAAAACACCGCCACCATCCAAAAAATATCAACTGAACTCACAATCTGTAGTATATTTCCCGCTTCATCTAATACATCCTGAGGTTCTTGCGTAACAATCGTGCACCTACAAATAACTGTTTTCAATATATTTTTTCTTTACCTTCCACATACGACACATACCATATGATGTGACCTAACTTTGTTTATGTAACGGTGTCCTGCTGAAAAAAAAGTGATTCATTCTCTAAGTGGGAAATAAAAATAGTTTATATTTTTATATATTTTTACGCTTCAAGAGCGTGCACCTTTATTCAAGGGAGTTCAAATTCAAAGTTTGCTTATGACATGTTCCGAAGAGGTCCTGAGCACAGGCGACGAGTTCCAGATGACAAATTGGTCGACGTCTTCGGGCTAGGGGCAGGAGGCAGGAGGGACTGCCCATGATTCCGTCGCCGGGTGGTGGTTTCAAAGATGTCAGTAATTTCGATGTAAATAGTCAAACCACAGTACCTTAGCGCTGGTTTCCCGAGTATCAATGCTGCGTAAAATTTCAAATGTGACTGCCAATCGGTTAGCATATATTGTCCAATTCCTTCATCATAAATCTAAAATGTTTTCATGAAATAAATAATTAACATAATAATACAATGAAATGAAACAATATTATAAACTAGGCAAATCTAATAGTACCACGATACCTTACTCTTACTGTGCACTTATTGATTACGAGAGGAGGATAATAATAATTAAGTGATTAATTAAAGGGATAGGTTCATCTCAAATCACCCCTCTTTTTATTGTTTTTATTAATAATAGCACAAGTATCATTCACAATGAAAAGTAAATCAATCACAGAACAATACGCCTCGCAGAAGAAGCTTCCTTTATTGGAAACAAGGTGATCGGAAGGCAAAATCTAAACGCAAAAACTAAAACCGTACACAGATTGCGCGGGCTAATGGCAATTTGCCAAGTTATAAACTACACTCGGCCCAGTGTGATTAAATGATAAGGGCGCGTTCGGGATTGATTTTCCGAAAGGAAACCGTACAAATTCATCGTTCGGGATGGACTTTTTGGAAACGTTGCAATGCTTGAAGAAAACAAAAAATACAGTATGAATTAGCTTGCGAAAAACGTTTCCCGCGCATATTTTTCAAATGTTCCATGCTAATTCATACTGTATTTTTTGTTTTCTCCAACCATTGGAACGTTTCCAAAATGTCCATCCCGAACGATGAATTTGCTTCGGAAAATGGTTTCCTTTCGGAAAATCAATCCCGAACGCGCCCTAATCATCGTGGGAAATAGTGTCCTGCCGAGTGTAGTTTGTAAATTGGCTAATTGCCATTAGCCCGCGCGATCTGTGTACGGTATACGTTTTTGCGTTTAGATTTTAGCTTCCGATCACCTAGTTGCCAATAAAGGAAGCTTCTTCTGCGAGGCGTATTGTTGTGATTGATTTGCTTTTCATTGTGAATTAATAAAAACAATAAAAAGAGGGGTGATTTGAGATGAAACTATCCCTTTAATAAAGTATGTGATTAGCCAAATTATCAAACATTGTCAGTCATTAAAACTCACATGTACAGAAGCATCGGTTTCCCAATCAGAATTCCAATTGCGTGCCGTTTCCAGTATTGAATCCACACCAAAATCTGGGAGTGTCGGTCGAAGTAATCTGGCCGAGACATCCTTTTCACGAGGCATTTTCTGAAAAACAAAAATCGTATTATATAAAAGAGTAACTGTAGCGTAATTTTCATACCGATGTGCGTTACGGAAATGCAAATCCGCGGGGATAAAAAGAGTGTCGCAGCTCAATATCGAAGTTCCAATTGTTTCCTATTATTATGTGAATTTCTGATTATACGTTTGAAACTTTGTATATAAGTATGCCCATGCGAAACCAATCATATTTCCACGTAAGTCGCCTCAGGCGGCATGAGCCGACTGGTTATTCATAAATTATTATCAGGTTAATATTATAGAGGACAGGGCAGTGAACAAAAAATTGTTGTTATTATTAAATTTATATCCATGAAGCATGCCCGATAATGTGGCGATAAGCACACATGCAATTATTGAAAAAAATTGCAGTATCATAATAATCAGTGTTGAATTCAACGCATGCGAACGAATTGTACTTTTTGCACAGTAGCATAGTATAATTGTATAATACTACGAATGGGACAGATATCAATATTAACTACCTACATACAACATACGTGTATGTTATTTAATTGTTCAAAAACGAAAAGAATTCTTAGTTTTTATGGATTCTTTCCAAAAAAACAATCCATAGTAAACAAGAAAAACTGTAATTCTAAAAAAGGGATTGGTTGCAGAAGTAGGCTTCGCATTGATAAGAATCATGTAAATAACGATAACAATCGGGGTTCACCCCTAACAAACATATAAGGAACTACATGTAAAGGTAAAGGTTCAACTAACTATACTATGTAGTATGATGGATCGGATGTTGGATATTCGAAAAACAATAATAATTTGGCATCAAACCTGAAATATTGTTTCCAAGGTTTAGCACTAGGGCATACTGTCTATATGTTTCCAAAGTTTAGCACTACGGTATCTTGTCTATATACTCTTGCCTTGGTTTTGAGGGTTTGTTTAAAACCTATGCTCTTGCTAATGCTTTTTCAAGGATGTCCAACAGTTGAAACTTGAAATGAACAGCAAACAAATAAAGGATATGTATGTACAGTATGAGTTGCCACAGAGTGTACAAAAAACGTTGAACGGCTGTACGAAATACGAGTAAAGCAAATATTTTCCAGCGCAACTGACAGATATTGACCACCTGATGTAAATACATAAGGGATAAAATTCTTAGTTTACATTTCAACATTAAAAATACACTTACTACACTCACTTTCAATAATAATACATCTACTACAAAGATAAAAACTCAAAAATTCAGCACTAATTCGCAATTTAGAAATTAACCTAGAAAGTCGTATGATCGATAATAAAGACACAAGAAATAGGTGAAATTTGCTTGCAACATCCATATCTATGTTTCCTTTCTTCTTTCAACAAAGATATCAATAGCTAATCCTGGATTATCTATCTTAAGCCTTGTAAATATTTCGCATACTTATCATTCCTAAGAAATAGAATGACAAGAATGTTTATATGTTTAAATGTTTATTAGACTCTTAGAAAGAGCGCAACGCCAAAATTTGAACCGCAACAATTCGGTTTCTTAGCAAAGCGAAGCTGTACAACTCAATTACTTGGGGTTATCTCAGACTGGAAGCATGACCTAGCTTCCAAAAAATGGGTAGATTCCGTTTATTTTGACTTTAAATCTGCATTTGATATGGTTCCCCATGTCCAGCTTATTCATAAAATTAGTTGTTTCGGGTTTCCCCCGACCCTTGTTAACTGGATAGCTCAGTTTCTAGACCAAAGACGGGCATATGTTTATATAGGTGGTGCTCGCTCAAGTGAATGGGTAGTACAAAGCGGAGTTCCACAAGGAACAGTCCTGGGTCCCCTACTTTTCATTATCTACATTAACGATATCGCTAGAACATTAGATTCCCTTGATGTAAATTACGCCCTTTTTGCAGATGATTTGAAAATATATAGTACAGACAGCTCTCAACTACAGCTCGCAATAGATGCGATTTTTGCCTGGTCACAAACTTGGGGCCTACCTCTGGCATTTAATAAAATAAACGTACTTCACCTGGGTAAAAACAACCCACAATTACCTTACCAAATCGCTGATTTTGACATTTCCCCTACTGAAACAATTCGGGATCTAGGTATACTTGTCGACCGCAATCTTAGTTTTTCCGCGCACATTCACAGAATTGTCCGTCTTACGACCGTGCGCGCTCGACAAGTTTTGAGAGTGTTCAAGTCGAAAAACATAAAATTGTATGTCTGTATCTTAAAGACATTTATTCGCCCTATGCTAGAGTTCGCCACTGAAGTTTTCTGTCCAAAAGAAAACAGTGCCCTCTGTAAACTTCTCGAAAAACCAATAAGATTTTACACTCGTGTCGCTTGCAGACGCTGTAACATAAGATTTTCTTCCTATCAGAGTCGTCTTAAAATCTTCGATATTGATAGTCAATGTGTAAGAAGAATAAAACAAGATTTAATCACAGCCTTTAAACTAATCAAGGGCCAACTGGACCCATGTTCTCAGAACCACCGATTTACTTTGCTTGCAGATACTACGACTAGAAGTTTAAGGCAGCACAACCTTACAGTCAAAAGCATTCGTGACATGTACAGGGATTCCAATTGGTTCTTCAAACGCGTTGAGCGTAGAATTAATCGTCTCCCCAAAGAAGTGGCTAATTCAAAGTCTCTTGAGGAATTTAAATCTCATTTAAATAACATGCCAGTTGACTTTTTTAATCGCTTAATTTAATTTTCACGTCGAAATTTCCGCTCTTTAGAATTATTGTTTCACTTTGTTTTGTATTTTCGCACCGCGTGAGTAGCTGGGCCTCTTAAACGTGCCTAGCCTGTCTGTGTGTGTCTATCTCTTTCATTGACATTGTCCGTTTGTTAAATCGTATTGCTTGAATAAAGAGTTATAATAAAAAAAATAAAAATATTGTTAAAATTCAAAGTAGCAAATCAAGGCAATGAAATTAGGTGAAATGTGAAATAGGTGAAATGAAATGAAATCAAGGTAATGAAATTAGATAAATATTCTATGTGCTGATAGGTTTTATCATAAATAAAAATATGAGCGCCCCCTCGAACTACAGTCAGTAGTTAGCGGGCGCAATAGTGAAGCACAGAAATTGGTGTTTATAATTCAGTCTCTCGAAATTGTACCCAAACCCAACCGAGAGTGAATCATTTGACGTTTTGCGCGCAAAAAACGTACGCAGGCGCCAGCCGTTCACTTTGAAATGTTTTGAAAGAAATGAGTGGCCAGCAATAGGCAAACGACAAGACGGAAATAAGTAGGTATCATAATAACAAATTTCGTAAAGCGAGATGACACGTGGTTTTTAAAGCGTAAGTTCGGTAAGAGTACCGACTGGAACACCTCCAGCTTCTGTTGCAAAATCACGTGTCATATCGCTTTATTTTCATAGTGCTCGAGATCAACAATAAGTTAGCATAACAATTTTTTATGGCCCCTCGTCAGATGGGATGTTTTTATACGCATTGCCGTCTTAGGGTGCCTTTCGATTATATGTTATTTATGTAATCAATAAACCTTTATTATTATTATTATTATTAATTTGAAATCCTTCCATAAAACTTTTCGATAAAAGAAAAAGAAGAGTTTCAAATCGGGCAAGGTGGTAAGCAGTGCCCAAAACATATGCGTTATGAAGTAAATTCTCTCAGAATCTATCGGTATGACACAAAAAAAACAATCACTACAATACAATGCATACAATAAATAATAAATACTCAAAGATCAGACTAACATTCCCTTTACTAGTACGTGTAACAAGGTTTTTACAGCCACATAGAACCATAAAATAAAGGTGAATACTATAGCAAAGCAAGCCGAATAACCTCGCCCAATGTTTGTTTTATGGATTTATCCGTGAATATATAGCCCCCTGGGCGGTTATTCCCACCTGCGTACGCAAATAATACATTGAAAAGCTCACAAGTGTATGAATACATTTTGGCTGGCAGCTGGTTATATCAATTGTTGTATTGTAGAACAGAAATGTAATACAACTACATGAAATCACCAGAACATAATAAGGAATTGAGCTATAAACATATTTCCACAAAAAAGACTAGAAGAAAAAGAGCTCCCCATTATATCAACCGAAATCCTCGGAAACACAAGATAGAAATAAAAAAATTTAGTGCTGAAATAGTTTCTTCAAGGTTTTGCGCAGGTGAAAATTGCAAGTTTGAGCAACAAAAGGCCATGTCTGCGCAGCAATACTGTCTAATTGTAAGTTCCAAGTTCCAAGTATAGTATGGGAAATACTGTTGCGTAATACTGCGAGGCCGGCATTTGCATACTAAGCATAAGTATAATTAATACGTAATACCCTCACTATAATCCGAGGTCGCGGGAACCCTGACAAGTAACATTTTGGTGCATAGCCTGATAGAACAGCATAGACTCACATTTGTGTACCATTTAGATTTTTTCTACGTTTTTACGCAAATAATACTATTTTAAACTTAAACCCCAAAAAGCAAGTTTTACTACAGTTTTAATTAAAGCGAAATACCGGCCGGTTTTTGAAGCGCATCGTGGCTATCTGAATTCTTAAGTATTATGCTAATGTGCTCGAATTTAGCTCAATTTTTTATTCTAATTTATGTTCGTTTGCATAAGCTGCATAATAATGCTGGTCTACTCGATGTGGTTCAAAAACCAGCCGGTATTTGCTTTAATATAATCAGAAAGACGAAAAGGTGCAGATTACAACACAGTAATTTATTTAGTCCTTTGTAATCCTTGGTATAACAATGTTGAAGAACAAATATTAAATCTTATTATATAAAGGAGAAGAGTTTACTTTTTTGTTTGTGTGAACATAACGAAATCGTTTCATAAAGAAAATGTTCTATTCACAATCGAAAGAGAACATACAAAATCGTTGCCGCTGGCGGGATTCGAACCCACAACAGCACACAATCTCTCGATTCACAGTCCAACGCTCTACCTGTTGAGCTATGCTAGCTTATATGTCGATGATATTATAGGAGATATTATAGGAGAAGAGAAGTGCGATAGCAAATTTGCATGATTTGCAAAAACGCTGAAGTCCAGAACCAAATTATACGTTTCCACATAAACGTAAATGAAAGTTTTTTTTGAACAGCGTGTAACAATCGGCCGAAGGCCGATTCCTCCAGTCGGAGAAGAGTCCGTAGGGCTCTTCGAACGGCTGGTATATGAGAGATTTGAATTTCGGGTGAAAGCCAAAAAAAAAGAATGAGAAAGGTTCTACATGTTCTAGTATTTTATCTAGTCAATAGTGTGCTGAAAACTCTCAAAAAAGCACAGTGTGACACACAAACTTGAGTAAGCAAACAGATCAACATAAAGAGGGGCGAATGTAGTGTAAAAGAACTAAGTTTTGACTTGTGCAACTTGCTTTTCACTTATTTTTGCGGGAAATCGAAGAAAACTTAGAAAATGAGCGGTAATGGTCGAAAATGACCGTTTTAAATTGATTCACTTTTTTTTCACCTTTCTCTGTATCTATCTCGTCTCTCTCGATTCGATCTATCTATCCTCGCTCTGTTTCTTTATAACTCTCCTTTGTTGCATATAAAACTCGACGTCTGGATATTTCTGACAGTCTGACTCTTAATTATTTTTCGGTGGCTAGTGGTGTAGAAAAACAAAGAAACATAAAAAGTATCGAACTTGAAAACCGGCAAATTCGGGTGCAACGGAAAAATTGGCTTGCCAAAAAGACCATCTTGAGTCGCAGCAATATTTTCCATTATACCAACTAATTAATCTTTGTAATGTTATGTTGGGCTCTCTAACCATGGGTATTACACATCTCATTGTCAACGAGGTATAACAGCCGGTTTTGAAACGTATGTTGGACGCCGCAATCCCATGTAGTGTATGTAGTGTATGCAAATAACGGCTCGATACTGCGCCATTTGTGGTTTAAAGCGAAATACCGGAAGGTTTTTGAAACACATCGAATAGTCCAGCATTCTTATGCAGCGTATGCAAATGAACATAAATTACAATAAAAAATCGAGCTAAATTCTAGCAAATTAGCATTAATATGTAAGAATTCAGTTGTCCATCATGCGTTTCAAAAATTCGTCCGGTATTTGCATACAATATAATTGCATGTATTTGCCCCAAAAATCGGAAAAGCAATCTATGGTTCAACAAAAATGATCAGGGACATTGTAAAATGAGTAGATTGTTGAACGAGTGGTACGTATATGTATGTTTACTTTATTACTTATCTTAGAATTCCTAGAATAGAGATGTGAGTAGAAATTATGAATGGCGTCGAGTTGAGTGGCAAACAGGTCCTGTCATGCCTTTCAAAAAAAAGTGAAAAAATGAATATCGTTTCGCAAACATTTGGTGTGAAGCTTATACCTATACAATAACAGGCGAGCACGAGCAGTAAAATTGTACAGTAGGCACAATAAATACATTTCCCTGATAAGTATAAGTATGGTACTATTACTATGTAAGCTAGTATATCGTATCATAACAAAAAAAACTTATTGTTGTGTTTTTTTTTTTAACAATTTTGACACTCACGACTCAAGTTAGTGCCAAAAATCACTAGCAATGCGGAACTGTATTTTTAACTTGCTGATATCGAATTCTCAGTGATAAGGCGGATAAAATGACAAAAAATCAAACAAATATTTATTAGAATTTAAAATAAAAAATATTGGTAGAAAGCTCGACGTACGTATAAGGCACTCTCATAAATGTCCCGAATTATAATAAAAGAGAAAGCAGATCAATTTCCAAGCAAAGCAAGGTATAACAAAACTGGAATGTTTCCATGGAATATAATCATTCGATGATAGATCTGGTATGATGTGGTGATAAAGCATTAAAGTGTTTAGCACGTTAATTAGAAAATCAATACAAAATATAAAGAGATACAATACTGAAGTCGGTTATTTCACAATCTGGTATGAATTGAATGTAACAGAAAATGGATAGCCTATTTTTTTAGTTAAAAATTACAAACGTTTTTTTTTCAGTTTATCATTGTGTTGTGTGGGTGAAAGTCGAAACCAAATTTTTATGCCTAAAGTCAGAAGTGTCGAGTCCGGTGCATCGATGTATTTTGTTATTTCCTTGCGAGAGGCGACAGTGGGTTAACTATATGAGAATGGAAATGGAAATGCCTTTCCTCCTGAAGTATTCATTTTATGTTTGCTACCAGAATTGAGGAATAGTAAGTGCATAATCAGTATATTCCTCCTGGAATAAGCATATTATAAAATGAAACGAACCTTATTCTCTACCGGAAGACCGTTTATTACTTCGAGAATATCATTTTCTTCCTCGCCCATTCGAAAGGTCACATTGTCGTACGAACGAGCAATCTGGAAATGGGAACTGATATTTAGAAAATAATTCCTTTAAAGGGATGTGCATTCATGACATGCCACTGGGTATAAAACAAGGAGATCTCCGTAGGGGGAGGGAGAGAGGGAGAGAAAGAGAGAGAGTGAGAGAGAGAGAGGGAGAGAGAGAGAGAGAGAGAAGATGATCTAATAAAAATGTACTTACATTGTTGGCCACTTGATGAAGCAGATCGTTCACATGATCGGTTGCTATGTCGAGATGTTTCTGGAAAATAAAATTAATAAGACCAATAAAATTTATAAAAACGTTGATTATTATGGCTACAAGTAATCGCTAGTTTTTGAGTCAGCTGACTCGATGGAAAGTTCGCTAAGAATCTCGGAAACCATAAAAAAAATGTGAATAAAGATAAGGCCAAGGCCGACCTCGCATAGATTTGTCGAGCTCGTGTTCAAACTGCGCACCACTTTTTTCTGAAAGTTTCTTTGCAAACAAAAATTGTTCACGAATAGAACTCGTATTAGCCGAGCTAAACCATATACTGTGAAATCTTATTATATAAAGGAGAAGAGTTTACTTTTTTGTTTGTGTGAACATAACGAAATCATTTCATAAAGAAAATTTTCTATTCACAATCGAAAGAGAACACACAAAATCTTTGTCGCTGGCGGGATTCGAACCCACAGCAGCACACAATCTCTCGATTCACAGTCCAACGCTCTACCTGTTGAGCTATGCTAGCTTATATGCCGAGGATATTATAGGAGATATTGTAGGAGAAGAGAAGTGCGATAGCAAATTTGCATGATTTGCAAAAACGCTGAAGTCCAGAACCAAATTATACGTTTCCACATAAACGTAAATGAAAGTTTTTTTTGAACAGTGTGTAACAATCGGCCGAAGGCCGATTCCTCCAGTCGGAGAAGAGCCCGTAGGGCTCTTCGAACGGCTGGTTCTTTTACATTGGATCTCAATACACGGTATCTCACGATACCCTTGGCACAAAATAAACTGGAGGCTAGACCTACTGTAATTTCTTTGAGTCGGATTATAAGAAAGACGAAATACATCGCAAAAGTTTCTAAGTTCAATATCTAAAGGTCTTACTGCCGGTGCGGCAAGGTCGCGAAGTGAGCGAGCTGTTCTAATCATGCAGTTTTTCTTTGTCTCACTTTGAATCGATCTGCAATTTCTAGCGGATGATGACGTCGAAGAAATAATTATATTCATAATAGAAAGTATAAAGAAATAAACGAAGGCCACAAGACAAACAAGTTAAACTAATTATCGGCGTTTGTAAGCGTAAAAATCCTCTTTTACTGCTTACAATTATATATAGGGGTCCATTAAAAATTTATTAATGTCTCAACATTGAAACACTCTTACAAAACAGTGGAATACAAAATAGAAGTTCTATAGACAAAAGCTAAGCTAAATGATGCTAGATTTCCATATCGTGAGATAATAAACGGCCGCTAATTGCAAGAAATCTAAAGACTGAAGTGCGGTTGAATGAAAAATAATCCAAAAAACAAAGTGGTGTGTACATATGTGTGTTTTCATCAAAAAAGTAATCCCGTCTGGGAAGTCCAAAACGTGTGATGAGAGTGTTTTTGGAAAACAATTGCGAAATAGGAGGAAATAGGATCTGCAAAAAAAAACATTCGTCAAAATTCAAAATATGATATGGTCTGTGTCAGTAGAAGGATGAGTTCATTCCTAAGCCATCATGAGTACCAAGATATCTGACAATAAAGTATTTTTTAACTCATGCGTCCAGGTCCAGAAGAGCCAAAAAGACTTACTAAAACAGACCACTTTTTAGGCTATATAGGTCCTACTGTAATTCTATGTTATCTCTTTCATATTTTATATTGTAACTGCAGTTTGGTCCGAAAAGTGCAAATTCCAATCAAAAACGATCTTTACCAAAGATTGTAGTACGTAAGAGGGAGAATTTCAAACAAATTTCGCCGAACCAAGCAGATTTCGGTCATCAAAACGGAAAAACCCTGGCCGGTAGAGATATTCCTTTGGATTCATGGATTCCTAGGATTTCCTCGACTTTTCTTGACACTTACTGGGCCTCTCCCATTATACTGCACTACAATAATTGCGCGATTAGCTGCTCTGGCTATTTTGCACCTTAATAGTAATTATATTAAACACCCACATACCGTAGACGTTAGTGCGCAGGTCCGAAAAGGGATGTTAGACATGTAGAGGAAATAAAGTAAAAAGGGCGGGATTACAATCCGCGCGTTCCCTGCGGTTTCAAACCATTGTTACAGAGGAAAGTGAAAACCCGATTGCGCCCCGATCATTTGTCAAAAAACCCCGATTTCGCCCCGATTCTTTCAAAAAACCCCACAAAAAGCCCGATCACGTCCCGATTTCGCCCCGACCACAAATAATCGGGGCATAATTGGGAACAAGGCCGGATTTTGCCCCGATTCTTTCACAAAACCCCGATTTCGCTCCGATCATTTGTCGAAAACCCCTGATTTCGCCCCCGATTATTTCCCAAAACCCCGATTTCGCCCCGATCATTTGTCGAAAAACCCCGATTTCGCCCCGATCACGGCCCGATTTTTTGCGGGACTTGATCGGGGCGAAATCGGGGTTTTTAATTTCCCTGGTATGGGGTTTCCTTGTATGGCCGATTTTCCTACTTTTTTTCCCGAAATCGCACTTTTTTTGGCAAACATGGAAACCCCATTATGTCACAGAAAAGTTCAATGGCGAATGCTTTGTTGTCGCTGTGATGTGTTATAGCCATAGAAACAATGATTACAGCACGGCAAACCGGATGACCCGGGTGCCTTTTACTTAGCAAATTGTAAAATAATAGATATAAAGAAATAATGTCGAAGAGAGAAGCAAAAGCTACATGGTAGCTAGCGATCAAATCATTGAGTCTAATCAACTAACCCAGGAAAAAGCTATAGGCATATATGTTGTGATGACTAATGCGCGCGGAGAACTGTTGTAACACACAAAAGCTAAGTCAACAAACCAACCGAGGGAAAATTACATACATTGATTGTAGAAAGGGAGAATAATTAATGGCTATTAAGATAGAAATAAAGTCACGGACAAGGTTCCGTGACACATTATATTTTCTTTTCAATACCAGAACATCTTCGAAATTATGAAAATGGTCGTGCTTCCGCAACTTTCTAGAGCCAATTTTTTGCTTGGACTCAAAGATTTTGCTTGGACTCAAAGATATTTTCATTGGTAGTAAACGAACCGGGATTATTTAGAAAATAATATACCATCGCAACACAACCAACTTTCAAAATTTATAAGCAAGAGAAACATCTGAGAAAATCCGGTAAAAATACACTAATTAGTTTTTTTTATAATACACACAGACAGGAAAGTTGTCACTGAGTAAGTACATGTCTTAAAAATTGCAACCAGACGTAAACCATCTAAATGCAAATAAACTAGAAGGTGCAGACCAGTTCGTTGAATTGGAAAGTGTGTAATAAGAATGCTAGAAGCCTGCTGATAAATTGGGATTAGTATGACATGATTTTTTATTTGTATATGTACCTATGTGCATTCTATCAGCGCGTAAATTATGTGTTCTTCGCATTATGAAAATTTACTGGTAGTGGTTATATATTTCATCTCTGTGAGATTTGGTTAATTTCAAAATAACTACTTATTCACACATACAATCAATATCGTCCGGCATGCTACAAGGATTTTTTTGGCAATGACATCTTGCAAGGCGGTTAGTATTTATAAACAATCCGAATTTACGGGTCTCATGATTTTCAGGCAGTTTTTTTTACCTATTTGTTTTATATAATGTTTTATATCAATGCCAAAATGAACACCAAAAATGTTACCTTTTTTCGTCATTTGTATTCTACGTACGTTACACTTTTAAGCTTGAAATTTAGCTGGTCGTCAATTTATTTGTTGCGATGATGCGTATACACATATTTTTTGCTCGTGTTTTTTTTATGTTGTACCCTTCGTTCGTGTTGTTTGTATGATGATTTGAACCTTAAACAAGCTGACTATCGTTTTTGACGGATTGCTAGTCGGGTTCTGAACACTTTGTAAACTGCTAAACTCTTTTGGCACTTCTGAAAGACACCTTGTTGTTATTTGGAAATCGTACCGTACATGGAATTGGCCACAGTATCGCTCAGTCACGGTACAAACACTTGTCCTGCCCAACACGTCCCATCTAACCTAGCGCTCTTGCTTCGCTGTTGCCGCGCAAGATCCAGATCTTTCCCGGTTTTCTTAGAGTCGTGTTTATGGTTTGAATATATTTTTGTTTCGAAATGTACTAACTGCGACCACCACTCTTTACAAATTAAAGGAGCGGACAAGACGTAGCTCCGAGTTTCAGAGCCCGAGCCTCTGAATCACAAATCACAATTAAATACTTTTCACGTTTTCACTTTCGATCTGTATAGCTAATTTAGCACAAATATTTTGTGCCTTGTCATATTTATTGTCGCGTGTTGTATCCCCGGATTTTTGCGATTTTGCGATCTTTAACATCATTTAGAAAGGATGGATGATGTCATTTTTCTCGGTAGAGCTTCATTTTACATTTCCATCTTACTCTTGTATTACCCATGCCATCTGCTTGCCTCGATCCTCTTCATAGCGTATGTGGTACAGTGGTACGTGCCCTCCGACGTTGTCTTTCTCTCTCTCTTTTGACGGATGGCGGGCTTCTCATTAGTGTACTGGGGCCCATGCGGCCAATCCTTCCCAGCTTCCTTTAGATGCCCTCCCAGGTCCCTGGCCCTCTCCCGCTCACAAAATACTATGTCAGGGCCACTCCCGACAAATCCAGAATAAATGAAAAGGAAGGGGAAGGGAATCCCAATCCATTTCGTGCATATTTTGTGTTGGTGTATTTTGTGCCCCTTACGTAACCCACAGACCAGGCGTGAGGCGCAGGCGGCTCGCAAGTTATGCTTTGCTCTAGACTTTGCGTTGTTTGTTCCGATTTCCTGACTTTCCTTCCAACTTCCAATCTGAATTCTGGATGTTCGGATATTCCATTGGTTCCATTCTGCGTTTTCTGGTGTCTTTGGATTCCCTTATATTTTCTTTTTCAGAATCGGACCTATAATACTATAATAAAACCTCTGATCTTTTACCTGCGGAACCTCATTGCATTAAGAGAAATGCGACTTGAATTGTTTGAATTTGTGTGGCACGGAACTGTTTGAAGAGCAAAAGGCAAAGGTAAATCGTAAATTGTGTTAGTTTGTAAAGTTTGTATAGTCAGCGTTTTAAGGTGGTTTCTTTATTTTTCCTCGCTCTCGCCACTGAGCCAGGAGCCTGAGCTAATTTGAGTTTTTTGGATTTATTTAGAGGCGCTAGGTTACCAATTGCCAGTTCTTTTCAATTACTATTACATTAATTACAGATCAATAATGGCGGATAAGAGCGAACGCACACTCACCCTCTTGCATTTGAGGAAAACATTTGCGGAGCATGTCAAGGTATCATAAAGGCTAAAAAAAAGTTTAATGTTAGACCCGTCTTCTCAAGAGATCTGAACTCCGCGCGGGTCCCGTGCCTGAAATACACGGTCCGGTCTGCTCTGGGTTTTTGGTTTCAGTTAGTTCACTTCCAATTGTTAATATTTTAATAATTTGTGCCCATTTCCATGTGGTGGCGTAATTAATCCAAAACCTATGGGTTTTTTTTCGATGGTATTGGAGGATTATGATTCATTTTTCTAATAATTGCAGTCTACTTATTTATTACTTGTTCTTTAGGTATCCCTGGCAGGCGCGCAGTCCCCAGATCCCAGCAGATTGTTGCCCTTGTTTGCTAAAGTGATGAGTATGTACAGTCCAGTTGAGCTCAGGATCGAATTTAAGGTAATATTTGATTCAGTCTTCAGTTTTCATACGTATACTTGATTCAGGATATTTTACTTGGAATGTTTTAGATTAGGTATTCGTGGTGTTGCTAAATATTACATTATTATGTACTTTTTTCAGGAAATGCCATCGTTTACTGCGTACTTATGCGGTGTTCTAGTGAAGGAAGTACGTCAACGAGCGACGAATCAAGGTATTTGCGTTTTATTTTCATATTCCTAATCGAGAAAGATACTCCGAGACGGTAAACTGTCATATGTGAACAGCTTTACCGTTTGTGAAGTGAAACTGCTTTGGTTTTGGTGAAACGTCAATTACGTCAATATACCGTACGAGAACAACGAGAAGTAATGTTTTGAAACGTAAGACAAAAGGTGAAACGTAAGTACTGAACGGAAATATTTGGAGTCTGCATGTTGAACGATAATGTTTCTTTAACCGTAATTCGTTCTAGGCACGGGAGAAGCTGCAAATAGCATTGCTGAGTACCTCCAGCCTTCGCAGACACAACGCGGATGGATCATCCTCAATGGAGTGTTGTACGCGGTGAATACGTAAGTGCACATACATTTGAATTTGAAGTTACTGTATATCAGACTTCTTAGCGGATAGCAGCATGTTTCCTGCGTATGGTTTACCTATAGTCTACAATTCAATTCGGTAGACGCATAAGTACACTTTAAATATATCGCTATTTAGCTTCTTATGATGTGCACATTTGTTCAAGTAATTATTTCAGAGATGATGACGCCATAATTGAAGCGGCTTGTAAGGCTTCTCTGCCGTCGACACTTGTGAAATCCGTCTACCTCTTCTTCGATCTTCCACCGACAGATGATGAAGCGACAATTCAAAATAGGGAAAAATTAAACGAGATCATGACCACATTATTGGAGCGTTTGTGCACATTTAAGTGAGATATTTTTCATTTACCGGCACAATTTGTATATTTGTTTGCTAGAGGTGGAACTTGTGTCTTTATTCTTTCGTATATTACGACACGAGAGGGTTATCTCTGTTTCTCCCTCGTATGGTACACGTGTGTACACCGCCCCACTTGAAACTGGAAGCTTAGGATTACAATTAGGTTTACGTTGAGATTTGAGATTGACCTTACTTGACTATGTTTCCGAAAGTTATGGGTTTTACTACCAACGGCTCAATGTTATAGATCAGTTGGCGAAGAATTGGCGAGAAAGGACGATCTGGCACTCCTCTTTACTGGAACATCGTCCACTGTGCCCGAAAAGAATGCGATTTGGAGAAAGACCAGCGCTAGGTTATTGGAAACACTTGCGGCGAGAACATTGTACGTATTTTTACAGTATTAAATATAAATTGCTGTCTTTCCTACTAATAAGTACGCCCTACAAAGAACCCGTATAGAAGTGGGATATGTGTTGTATTATGACTTTCAATTGTGTGGTCAGTTGCAGCGGCATGTGTGATCTCTCATTCTCACTATCACTTGGTGTGCGTTTATAAGTAGGAAGCACTGAACAGCGTAAAAAAGACGTGTAAGATCATAAAGTTTGAAAAAAAGGTGGACATGCGCTAGTCTTGTGACTATAATCGTACTCGTATCCATTATACGTCTTAAGTTCCAATTATATTATTCTTTTGTTTAGGTGTCCACCTCTACTGAAGTATATCCACTCGAAAGAATGTATACAAAGTTATGTGGCAAATATGAAGAACCCGAAATTGAGCGCTCAGGAAGTTGCAGAAATGGTTATATGCTTGTTGTGTATTTTAAAGGTAGGGCTTTCTTACACTTTGTGTTTCTGTTATTCTTCTGGTTGTTATAGTTTATGTTATTGTTGTACTTGGTCGACTTGGTGTTGTACTTGGTAGTTACTTATTACTTCGAGCCGACCATTTAACCTTTAAATGTAACAAATCAAAGTAATAGATTTCTTTATTTTTTTCATTATTCATTCCGTTGAAGGATTCTGCTCGAGCCTCCAACACATTGACCGATGATTTCAATCAGGCGAATGGATATCTGGCGATAAAGGAATTTTTGTTGAAGTATGTTTCTATGTATAACGTTTTTTTTCTTCGCGTTTTTTGTTTTCTTTACTGTGCATCGATTTTAATTCTTTGTTTACTTTACTGTGCATTGATTGACATATTAACCTATTTTTTATATCCAAGTCAGGTTAATATCCAATATTCATTGTTCGCGTACTTGCTTACACTGGGTGATATTATATTAGTATTTGTGGCTCTTTTTCAACAATTGTCTTGCTGCCCGTTTCATATGTTCTTTTCAGAAATGAGAGCGACTCGGAATTGGTGCGCAATATTCTTCTTATGCTAATTTCCGTGATCACCTCGGGTCCGGTTGAGCTGCGTCCACAGCATACGTCAGGACTAATTTCGTTGCCACATTTCTCGGTTAGTCTCATTTTTATTTTACTTTAGCTGAAATACAGAATTCTATTTTGGGTGTGCTTTTTGCTGATCGTTTCTTTCTTTACTGTACTACATTAAATGTTAGTGCATATATGTATCATGGATGTTATAGAGTATGTCATGAATTTGTTATATTTGTTAGCATTCATTTATGTCTATTGTAGCTGCCCATGCCATCAGGAAGCGGTCTTTCTGTACGAAACACACACGCGTTCAGTCTTCTCTATCAAATATTTGTCGAGGTTTGTGGAAACTTATTATTTTAAGTCTGTTTTGAGAAGTTAACTGGACATCGCATATATTTTTAGTAAACTATGCTAAATGGCTCGTTGAATGTGTGAAGTAAACAACAAACATCAAATGACTGTTCCCACTTGCTGACTGAAGTGGGAGTGGGAAGGATTTTTGGAACTTGGCGCATTTCAGAGCAAAAGCCCTATTGTGTGCGGCACCGTCGCTGATGTGATCCACTCAATTTATACATGCGATCCGGCCAACTATTTCATTTTGGACAAAGAATTTCCCCTTAGTCAATTTGTGGAGCAAACTGACAAGAAGGCGCCCGAAGTACAGGTTAGTGGACTGTAGAATAATGAATATAGAAAAATTTATCTTTTGTCAAGCGTACTGTAGTCATGTACTTGGTCTACGTTATGTATTATTTGAAGCTGAGGCATGTGACGATGCGACGTCGTTATTTGAGTGCTGGTACGACTTTGTGCATTATGCGGTTACGGATTGCTCGTTGCTAATAATGCTAATTTTAATGTTTAGTTAGTTCCGCGCGCCCCTGTCATGTTTGACCTCTTCTGTATTCCGCAACTGAATTTGCGTTTCCAATATTCAAACAATCTTGCCGGATTTTCATTTTCTTTGTTTCAGGCTAAGATCTTTGAGCTTGTGGAACACGCGTGTTTCCAGTTGGCATATATCCCATGCAAGGAATTGATATCGGTATGTTTTTTTTTGTAAATATCACATTTCGTGGGATCCGCTCCTCTAACTAACTATCGCTACCGTCATCCGTCAGGATAGCCCTACTAATTATAGTATTGCATACGAATCGTAAAATTACGTTGTTCGTTGGGTTTGATAGCAGTATTTTGTTACTTTTTTCTATTTCAGGTGTGTGTCCTAATGAAGACCGAGACAAATGCAGGCCGTCCAGCCTTTTTGATCCAAGCTGTACAGAGTGCTTTCCGGATATTGACCGTGGATCCCATCTTGAAGGTATTTTATTCTATTTTTGTTCTTGGTCCTTGCTGGTTTCCGTATGTGTTTGTCTGAAGTGCCGCCTTGTACAGGATAAAGTGTATTCTATTTCGGTTGAGTTTGGCTACCTTGAGTGATCGTGACGAAGTAGAACTAGTTCTAGTTATTTTTTTAATAGTTTCGTTATTATTCGGTATCTGTCACCGAATCATTAGTCACATTTGGTCAATCGACTTATAGATATTGGTTTTTAATTCCTTACTTTTCATGATAATGCCTGGGTGTGATTTGGCCTTTACCCGTGGATCGTTCCTATTTTTCAGGATGCTTTTCGAGAAGTTGGCTTGCTGGACACGCTCTCCTTCGTTATCAGCCATCTATTCAACGTGAGAAAAAGTGAGTATTTTATGTTTACGACTTGCCATTATCATTGGAACGTCCATTTTTGTTTGTAGATTTATTTACTGTATATAGGAGGCGTTTTTCCCTTTGATTATTGTTTACTGTGTTGTTTTTTGCTCATATCGATGAGTTACATGAATGTAAAGAATATTTTTGGTTCAAATTTCCCATGGGTGGTTTTCTTGTTGGTGTTGAGATGATAAAGAAGACATTACAGAGCGTGAGTTGACCACAGACGAGAGCAAATTGGCGCTTTTGGCCACTGACCTACTCACAGTGATTATAAAAGGAAATCCGGAAAATGCCAGTGAGTTTGTTCTTTTTCCTCCATTTTTCTTAGTGAATATCGTTATGTTGCACCACTTGCTTTTGGGGGACTGACATTACCCATCATTGGTCCTGGGTGTGTCTATATAGCCTTTATTTGTTGAAGCGTTACCTTTAACAAAGAATCCCATAACAAAGTACAGCAAATCTTCTATTTGTTATCTTAATCAGAATCTCATGAAGTTATGCAGCATGTAGATTTGGTTAATAGGTTACTCGAATTTTAATTGTTTCATTTGAAGTTGAACTAGACAGCCACTGTTAGTTGTATTATTCTTTCCTTTTTGAGTGTTTATCACCAAAGTTTGTTTTTGTTTAGAAATGTTGAATGAGTGCCTGGGCAGCCGTGGGCTTCTCGAGTTGATTTGTGGAGTGGATGGAGACTGGAGAAGTAGTGCACTACAGTTGCTGAGGCAATGTCTTCTATTGGCTTCCAATGATGCTTATCTGTCAGCCTTGGTGTCGACCATGAACAATGCACAACCTCAGACACAGTTACAGTTGGATGTGGATCTTCTCAAAGTAAGATTTGGCTTACGTAACGAAATTTAGGCTCTTTTGTGTTTACCTGTTTACCCCGTGTATGAACTTCAATACTTTACTGTTTACTGTATTATTGGTTGGGGTAGCGAGTTTGAGTATAGAATCTTTAAGTAACGCTGGCTTTATTTAGTGTGATATTGGGGGTAGCTTGTTCATTTAGGAAAATGCTAGAATTTTTATATAAAAATGTAATTTCAGTGCGTTCTGGGTGTCTTGCGCGAGAGTCATAAAGTGCGTGTATTGTTTCGAAGAGTTGGCGGATATTTGTCTCTCATTTCTATGCTTCTCGGTAAGAGTTATGTTCTTTATGGATACTACTAATATGCATTGTTGGTTGATATTGATAATTTTTATTTGCTATTTTTGACACAATATGCACCAAATCGGACAGTGCTATGTTATTGTCTATGGAAGTTATGTTGGCAAGTGTGTAGTGTACAGACGCCTACGCCTTAGGCTGTAAAGGGCAGCATATTTTTAGGTTTAACCGATTCGTTTACGTAAGTTGCTTTCAGGCCTTGAAGGAGTCTTTACTGAAGTGTGCGCATCATCAGCTGCTTCGATTCCCAGTGAACATGCCAAATTACTCGACTTTATACATTTGATATTTAAGGTGAGCTGAGAAGAGTTTCTTCTTTCTTTCTTTTTTTTCGTAGTGGAGTATGTGATACTATTACGTTTATTGTTTATTTGACTGCTTACTACAGGTAGTAGCGTGGTAGCGTAGTAGCGTAGTAAGTAGTAGTTCTCGTTCTAAAAACTGTTAAAATACTTTTGCAGGTGCTCACGCTGAGCATGCGATTTGAGCCGAGCAACGCCAAGTACTTCTTTTCTGAGGTGAGTTTGTTAAAACTGCAATGTTTCAACTACGATATAAATTCGACGTGATAGGGTTATTTTGCTGCTTGTTTGCGCGTCGTTCCGTTCAGGCCATTCTTGTCCTTTTTAATTATGATTTATGAATAATCGTAGTTTATACTACAAGTTTTTCTCTCTCAAATTAATGAGCTTTAGGTGAGCTGGGAGAGCATTACCACTGTCCTTCGGCTGACGGGTGCATTCAACAACAGAACGGTCATTGAGGTATGTTCCTCACTCATAAGCGCATTAGAGATGGAGTACAAATTCATATTTTACTGTTTCTTGATACTGAGCGGCAGATTGAACCGATTCTTATAGTACTGTAGCCCGCAAATGAATTCATCAACTTGCTACTGGTCATGAAATTGTGTAATTATTCACTGCAGTATATTACACTAACTCGGTTAGAAGTTGGAATTATTTGATTTTATATCAACTCTTTTTGCATGTATATTTTAGTCGGAAGACGCCGAGTGGAAAGTGCCAGGAAGTCAACTGAAAGACGAACTCCAATTGTGCCATTCGGTATTCAAAATGGATGAACATATACAATCTGGGTATGTTTTTTTTTTAGTTTTTGTGATTTCTCGTGTCTTAGCCTTTATTATGTTTTGTGTATTTTAAGTTATTGCTTTATTAGTCAAAGTAAGAAAATATCTTTGCCTGTCACTTTACTTTTCTCTTATTCATCGTTTCACACGATTTCATTAGGATGTCAAATGTGTATTCAATATTCAGGTCGATCCCGCCAGGAATGCCGTCGTCCATTTTCTTTGCCAGTTATATAATCCGACTACTGTTTAATATGGCGTTGGACAATTATGAAAAGTGAGTTTTCTTGATAATTTTCAATGCCGTTTGTTTGGAAGTTAGGCTTTATCGGTGTCTGCATAAACATTCGTTTCATTTTTGTCCTTTGGCGCGTGTATGTTACCTTTGCCTTTCTTCTTACTTTCTTACTAACTTTCTGCCCGCTATACGTTGGGATTGTTCATCGCAAAAATAATGTCGCCTCCTATAATGATTCATTTCCACAATGTGATTTTCGCTTGTATGTGGAATATGTTTTTCTTTTACAGGATGGCTTCTGACGTGTGTTGGTCGACCGGAGAAGCGTCATTGGAGGAAGGCATAGTTTCGTGGACGTCGTCTGTTCTAGCACATCCAGGAGCTGTGCTGTCCATCTTGTCACTAATGCCCAGCATATATGCTCCAACCACCAGGTATTTATAGAAAGTGCTGTTTTTAAGGGTCTGTGTGAGTGTTTCAGAGTACGCTTTGATTTGTAAACCTTGTGTCTCTGCTGTACGTCTAACCGTCATGGTGATATTCTCGCTTTTTGCAGCTGGACTGTTGCCGCACAATACTATTGTTCCCTTCTACTGAAAGCGCTGTTAAAACCGGAAAGAAACCAGCAATTGATGTGTCAGGTTAGTGTCCCTAATTGTTCTTTGTTTTGTATATACAAATGTACGCTATGAGCTGTTTTTTTTTTCGTTTTTGGTATTATTTGGTGATGTTTTATTCTCGTCCCTATTGCAGGTATAATTGATTAAGATTTAAGTGTAGCGATAGAAATATAGAAACAGCGTGGTTAACAATAGAACCCATCAATGGAAAGATTTAAACTTTAAAGTCCTGGACATGCAATTTGGCTTGATCCGTTCTCAGGCTGTTCTGTGATGTATGGTTTTTCGGCAACTGAATTTTACCGAACCGTCTTTCCAGGTTGATATGCCCCGTCATTTGCTGACGATCTCGGGAAGACTATTTCTATGTGAAGACCATATCATTATCCCACCATTCTACTATTTACTGGAAAGATTGTCCTATCAAGCGATGTATCCGAGGGAGCTGAGGTACTTTGCTTACTTTTACTTGCAAGTTTGTTGGACGTATTTATTAGGTTCACGGGTGTTACTTGTTTTTTTTTCTGAGGAGGTCTCAGCGTTTTACAACTAGAAATGCAGCTGGTACTCAACATTTGCATCCTACTTTCCTGCCGTTCAGTGTATTTCACTTTTATTTCACGCAATTTGCACGCTTTGCTTTGCGGTTCTCCTTGTTCTTCGAATACTGATTAGTGATTGTCTTATTTGTTCAGACAGTTCCTCCGACTCGACCAACCACTGTGTTGTCGGAATCTGGATCCATCAGATGGAGGTGCTGATGAGGCAAGTCGTCCCAATGAAGGTGGTCCGATACCTTTGAGCAGGTGTGCATTCATCTTTATTGTTTTAGTATCCTCGTCTATTGTATAAACTTGAATATTGTATGTGGATTCATTGCCTCAGGCACTCAGGCTTTCGCTTTTATTCATATTCTTACCTATTTTGTTGTGACGTCATGGTCATAATATTGATGCGATGAAAGGAATAATAATAATAATAATAATAATAATTTATTACGCACACATACAATTCATGAGAAAAATATATGCAACGTACAGTTTTGTCGAGTAAAGCAACAGTCAACAGTAGCACAAATACAAAAATGAAGAATAAATAAAGTGACACATTATACAGAAATCTATGAATCTAAGTGCGGAGTTTCCTCAATCATAATAGAAGTTCTATGTACAAATGAATGCCTACGAACCATTTTAGTGTCTGCATACGTGTCTGCACTTGCAGTTCATTTCTTATTTTGTTTCAGGGTCAAAGCGCTGGTGTCGATGATGACCCCTCGCGATCAGGTTTGTTATCTTACTTTCTTACTTACACGTGGAGGTGGAGTTAATTTGTGTTATAATTGTTTAAATTTGTAAATAGTTTACAAGCGATAATGATAACTAACCTCGCTCACTATACTATTGTAGTGTTTTTATTGCATGCGTTTCATATTACAATGTTTACTTTCAAAAAATGTATATGTAATTTATATAACCCTTACAGCGTCTCTGCCATGCTCCCTCGTTCATTGAGTTGGACATGTCGTTGGAGGGATTCGGCTGTCTCTATATTCCATCACTGGCTCCGGTTTTCACGAATCAAAGAACCGAAAGAGTCTTTCCACCCTTGAATGGATTCTCATTTGCCACGTGAGTTCATTAGTTTAATTTTCTGACTTTTACATTATTGGCATGCTTCGTTTTCCACGGTTTTGCTTTGTTCAGTTGCTTTGAGCCAGATATATAGAACACTATATTCTCCCGCATGCACCATAAGCACATCACCATAAAAACATTATGTTAGTAGCATATCACCATTGTCCTACATATGTATATCTGGTTACTTTTTTTTTAGTTAAAGTCGTTCTGAAGCGCAATGTTTATGTTGTTGATCTTTTTTTGGTTATTGGCTGGCATTGTTTTTGTTATTAGGTATTTGTACTCCAATACATTATATTTTTAATTTCCAGATGGTTGTATGTGGACTGTTGGTCGGATAAGAAGATTGATGCACATCCTCTGCGCTTGTTGACAGTGTCGAGAACAGTACTTTGGACGGATGATAGGAAAAAGGTTAGGAGGAATTCTGATTTTGTGGAACGAATGCTGAACGTACCCTATGATGTATGCGTTTAGAGACAGGCCATCGTTTCATGTACCTAATTTACCTTCTTCTCTTTTTTAGCAGAACATGAGAAAAAAGAGTGTCTTTTAAGTAGGTAGATTGAAGGAGTATGTGTTACTGGTTGTCAGTTTCTTATTTCGATTTTATTACTGGTTTATTGCAGAATGGCCCTCAACACCTCGCGTGTCTCAACGTGCAGATATCGCCCATTGATCGATCGCTGTTAATATCGACAGAGGAAACTGATCCCCCGGGGGGAGATTTGGAAAAGGATGCACGATTCCCGTCAGATAAGGTGGGTGTTTTACCGGCGACCACTTAACTTCTGTGATTCTAGGACTTCTCGACCTTTGACTGTGAATTGCTATTGCACTACTGTGTTCCTCTGTGTGTAGTTTAGTAACGTTCAAAACAGATGCAACCGTCTTCACCGTTTTGTTTATAGCAGTCAGAGTCAGTGCTTCATGTTGGAAAGTATAGTGACGCTTTCATAAATTCTACGCAATCAGGTGGTCCGTGTTGCTCTCGCTGATGTGATTCGATCAATGGAATGGATGCACATTTGCATAGTATTGACGAGAAGTGTTCTGAAAGCCAGTCAGGTTTGTAGTTCGTATCGCCAGTTCAGTATTTCCTGTTGTTGTTTTCCAGTAGTTTCTTTGGAAATACATTGACATTGTGTAAGTTTAATGGTGTCCCAGATGATTTGAGTATGTTTCGTGCAGAGTTTTAAAGCGAACTACCGACCGGTTTTTGAAACGCATCTGGTGGGCAACTGAATTCTTACGTATTTATGCCGTTGCTCGAATTTAGCTCGATTTTTTATTCTAATTTATGTTCATTTGCATAAACTGCATAAGAATGCTGGGATACACGATGTTTTTCAAAAACCGGCCGGTATTTCGCTTTAAGAATTTTCCGAGAACCTTCTGAATTTGCACATTTTCAGGTGTCTGTTTACATAAACGGTCGTCTAGTGAGTACACAAAAACTACAGTACATTGTGCAGAATGCTGGTGGTGGAGCCACACAATTTGCCCATACTCACGCGGTGAATGCATTTATCGGAACAACGCCGAATATGAGAAGACCGAGCAGATTACGGTATGTGTATATGTAAACGCTTTTGAAACAATCACAACAACAATCGTAAGTAATGCAAACAAATGTATACAACAACCGTACCCCGCGAAGGACAAAGTGGTCAATTTTTTCGCTCGGGTTCATTGATGTTCATATGCAGTTCTCTTGTTCTATGCGAGGAGTTATTGTGCAAATCGATTGATTTTCAAGAATCGAGTCGAAGTACTCTTACGTTTCTTTAATATTCAGGTACCGTATTGCTTCAACGCTTCTAATCGAGGAACCAGTATCATCGGATGTTGTCAGAGCCATCTACAACTTGCAACCGCACTACATTGGCAACCTACAAACGGTGGGCAGTGAGGGAACGGCACTGGCGCAAGAGGAAAAGGTTGGTGTAAATCTGGCTAATTAAAGTCTCACATACGTCGTTTGAAGCGTGTACCTTGGTTTTTATTTGTTCGTCCTTAGCCAGTTGCTAGTTTCGGTCGTTGTATCTGAATTTCTGAATTCATCTATATATCTGTCATCGTCTAAATACTTATCCGAGGCGAGGCCACACAGTGTTGTTTCAGAAAATGTCTGATATATAACAGCTCTGAAGCTCTGATTGTATCATCTATCTGTTGAAAATGACGGCATCCCTGAAGCAGCACACCAACAAACAAATATAACACGTTGTCCATTTCAGGTAGCATTTTCAATGAACGGTGCTGCTGTGAGTGAATTGACGCTGTCGAAGATCCGCGCAATGTACAGCAAGTTGGATGCAGAGACACTCGCTCCTCATGTGGGTTTTTTTAACTTGTTTTTCACGGTGACTTTAGTGTGTAGGAGTGTTTCTTGCCTCACCTTATATGTGCATGTTTGTAGATTGTAGCTGTGTCGTTGGCATTTCTAATTGTAAAATATTGCCCATTATAGAATTGATTATACAGTGAACCAGGCTTTTTTCAGTTAGGAATCTCCGCCCACGATAACAGTACTCCTCTGCGCGTGTTATTGAATACTGCCGCGCATTGTCCTGGACCAGGAAGAGCTTTTGGAGCTGTGATTGTTGGGTTGGTTTGAATTTGTTGCTTGTTTTGTTTTTGAGTAGCGAAGCTGTTCGAAGACGCTGAACAAAGTGCAGAGTTGATGAATTACTTTGTTTTCTATTAACACTATTCACAGTACGTCATTATCAGATTGTTTTGTTCAGTTACCTCGGTATGAGGACATTCACCCCGTGCCCAGTTCCGAGGCTTCTCGATTCTATGGGAGGATATGCCTGTCTGTTTGGATTGGTTGCGATGACCACGGATTCAGAAGGTGCGATTGTTTTCTTCAGCATTCAGCCATTCAGCGATGTAAGCTAAACATGTAATCAGAAGATGCTGGGTTGGTTCTGAAGTAGCTATTATTTTCCCATTTTCTTTAGCCTTTTCCGTCATTAGTGCTGGTTACCTGTTACACTAGAAATAGTAGTTTTTGGCGTCGTTGGCGTCCTTCTGCATGTTTTCTGACACTGTATGACATTACTTTTTAGGTTTGTATGCATCGCTCAAGGCTCTCGTATCTGCTGTTCGATCAAACAGTAACCTGAGTGCGGCTTTGAGTACGAATAGAGCGTATCAGGTGAGGCTTTCTTGGTTATTGAAGTCAGATCCGTGGATCTGTTTTTCTCCGCGTATGAATTTATGAAAATACAAACATAATTCTCTTGCTGCAGACCCTCGCCGTTCTACTGGAAGATAAAAGCCACTTGGTCAATTCCCACATTATGCACTTGATATTTTGCCTTGTCGGAACGCTAGATACAACACGGGAGGTAAGTGTTTTCGATACTTTCATAACTACTAAAATTAAATGGACTCATGTGAGTGAAGAAAATTGTCACCATATTGATTGTACTTCAGGTAGCACATATTCCGAGTCAGCAAGCTTTCGACGATTTGCTATGTGATTTGGACGTGTGGAGAGGGTCCCCAGATGAATTGCATCGAATGCTCTATGAACATTTTTATGAATTGATTACGGAGTGAGTGGCGCAGTTGTTATACTTTAATGATCATTTCGCACCACTTCGTCATCTCGGTGATATGCTCTTTCTAGGAGTCTTATAAATGTTTGTTATTTATAATAAATAAATAAATGTTATTGTGATTTCCCCATAATGTTTCGCGTTTCAGTCAACAACGCGACAACCTGGTCGTTGTGCGGCACTCTCCATTATTGTCCCGGCTTCTGTTCTCTCTATTCGATTCGGCACACCTCCTACCAGCCACTAATGATATTGTATTCAACCTGATCTCAGCCATTGTACAACCTCCATGTGATAGTCGATCTCTATTGAAACTGGGACAAGCTGTGGCGGCGACGTTGCCAAGCACGTACGTCATTGTTTATGTCTCGACCTTTGTTATTGTTTTAGTTTGTTCGGTGGTCGCAACGTTGCCCGACACGTAAGACTTTGTTTATGTTTTATCTTTTTATTATTTGTTCGTGAAACTACTAGTACTAGTGGGAGTGGTAAGGCTGTTACAAATGTTGGCTTTAGCACTGATGATGGAATCGCCGAACAGAATCTGCCTTTTCATATCTCGGAGTTGCAAGCCATCTTGTTTGGCCCGAAGGTTGGTGAATTGTCTGGTGATTTGTGATATCGTGCGGATGTCTGATTATTTGCTCATGTTCGGAGAGTTAGTCTAGGCATATGTTGTGCACAAATTGAGTATTTACCGCTGACCTGTGTGCCTGACCTTTTTTGTTAAGGGTTTAATGTGTGAGATTAATGATTTGTTTGTTATCGTAACTTTCATCAAGTACGGAGAGGACTGCGAAAATCAGTATTTGTACCATTTCCAGGCTCCGCCCCTTGAAAAAGGTGCTCATCCGCCTCCTCTTTACATGGTCTATTTACGGAATCGAATACTGAACATGATGGCTAATATCCTGGCGCACAGCAATCCAGCCTTGAACCAACAGTGAGTGTTCTTTGTTGTGTTGTGAGCGCGTTTTGATTGGTGTTGTAATGCCCTGATGACGTTTTCTTTGAAAAGAGCAAGCTGATCTTTGGTATTTTATTAATATAGTTTTGCGTGGAGCGGAGTAAGGAGTTACTTTATTTGAATGGTATTTTATGCAGAATGTGCGAGCAACTGGTTCGAGTGCTCGGCTTCGACTGGATTCTGGCCCTTTTGGCCCCGCGAGTTCACTCGGGTACTGTATATTTGGCACTTCGCCTGCTCCTCTCCTTACTCGCACATCAGAATCTACTGCAGAAGTTTAGGTAAGAATTTTGTGTATTTGCAGTACTTTGTGTTGATATCCATGTAGCGAATTTGTAGTGACGCAACCCTTTTAAGTGTAGTGTTTCACGTAGAAGATTTATGTGTTGCATTCACGTTGTGCGTGGTTCTACGACTACTCTTTACTTCGTAAATTATACCCTTTTTTGTCAGTGACTTTCAGACTAGTGTCATAAGAAGATAATGTAGTTTATCCGAGGCACTTACTCTAAACAGTGCTATCTCAAACTCGTTGAAATAGGTTCCATCGCTCGTTGAACTTTCTTTACCTATATGTTTATTTATATAAGTTTCCAATTTGTTTCTGCTTTTATTCGGCCGTTATTGCTTACGTCGTGACACTATGAGTATGAGTCTCATTATCCATAACCAATGTTGTCTTATTGTTAGCGCACTTTATTGTGTCTAAGCAAAATCCAATTCGGAACTTCCGGACTGCGTGATTTATTAGTTGTCTATCCGTACTTTTTTTCCTTTCTGCAAAATCGATTTCCATTGAGCGAGAGCGAATTTGTAATGACTGTCAAATTGTCTAACTGGAAAGTGTAGTGTTTCATGTAGAACATGTATGTGCGAGTTTTGCAAAGATACTATTAAAAACTGATTGGACGGGTTTGATTGTGTAGTAATAGTGACAAACTCTAAGCTCTCCCTCTCGCGGATCGGATGTAGCTTGGTTTTGGATAAATTAGAACCGGAAAGCTCGTGGACCTATCTATATGTGCATGTTTCAGAGAGGGAAGCGGAAACGGCGGTTGGTTGGTCGACGCGGATAGTGTAGTGAGGAATCGGGCAGCTGTCGTGCTCGGCTTCTCCGTGTCCGCGCATGCCGGCTCCGTCGGATCTCATATTGACATCAATCCGGAACTACAGAATTGTGCAGGGTAATTTGGTTTCATTGTCAGACTCTAGATTGTGGTGCTTTTTTTGTGTATATAGCGTTACTTTTTTTCAAATGACTTTAACAATTATTTGCATGTGATGATATTAATGATAAGCGGTTTTGGCGGTCATAATGATTGTGGAATCATGTACTTTTCTCGCAGAATAATTGCTGAATTCAACTATTATCGCTGTGGTAAGTATAACGGAGTTTATTTTATTATTTTTTTGAATTTTAAAATTTTAGATTCGCAGCCCTTGAACATCTCTTGGCGGCGCATGCACACCTGCCGCACGGCTACTTCGCAATGCTCAGTTTGTTGGTGGGACAACCGGTCAAGGATCTGAGATTCAGTGAGAATTTCACAGTTGATCTCATCTGGAGCCATGTATTTGGACTGTCGATGAGCAGGTGAGGGTTGTTGTGGTTTTAGACACCGATTTTTTTTATTTGACTTTTTTTCAACTGGGCAGACTGAGCTTTAAGTTAATACTTCTTTCTCGATGAAAACTAAGTCACTAGTCGACTAGTCGTCTAGTTTTATGATGCGTGAAGATTTTCTTTCCAGCTCCGTGTTCGACGCTATTTCGTCGGCCGACTTTTGCTGTGATGCTCTTTTGCCATTGTTGTCAATGATTCGCGCTGGAATACACTCGCCGAACAGCCAGGTTAGGCCGTTGAACAGAATATTGTTTATTTAACTAAAGTTTAAGTTTAAGTCTGCGCTCAAAAAATGTAACTGGGTTTGCCAAACACATTGCTTTGCTCATAGGCGGACTGACAATGCGGATTGTTAGCTCAGCTGGCAGGCTGGTAGCTGTCAGTAGGTTTCTTATCTTGCGTATAATAACTGTGATTATATTGATTTCCACAATGATTGTAGGTATGGTTTCTAATTCTAATGTTTCTAGTGTCTGGAGGGTTGGCACGTCTCCTATCCGACTGCGTTGCTTCAAATACTCGGATTCTTCTATCAGAACTCGCAACCATTCTTTACAATTGCCCATTCGGATGAATTCACGGTGGCGCTCTTCTCCAGCTTGATACAGGTATGTATTGATCGATACATGATTATATTGAAGGACTGTTTTGTCTTGGTGGCGTTCGTTATTATCTAATCAAATAAAGCAAAATTTTAGGACACGAACGCTCTTGGAGCTCGAAGTGATAGTGATTCGACTAGGGAACCTTCTACGACTCCGGAGGGAGATTCACCTTTTACGGGTAATTCTTTGTGAGCTACAGTATCCATTTTTTGTTTGGCTGTGCTTTTGTTTCGTTTCCGTATAGTGTTTGCGTGGTATTGTCATTGAACGAGAATAACGTATGGGGGGTAGATTGTGCACCTTTGGTGAAGCGTCTGCAATCGATATGCTAAGGCATCTAGTTGTGTTCTTGCAGCCACCCTTGCCACTCCGGCAGCTCGTCAAGTCATGGAGCTACTCAAACGAATCATGTGCGACGACTTACAGTGCACATCGTCGAATTCCAGGAGCGATCTTTTAATTGATTACATAATTGAGGTAAGTCTTCAAAGTTGCGTAGTTGGTGTATATCTGTAACTCTAAATAAGATAGTGAGTAGTTTTTAATGAAACGACCAAGGTGTGTGATTTAGGAGATTTTTTGTGTGTCTTGATTGCGGATAATGGAACGTAATAAAAGAGGAGGGGAAACTTAATTTTTCGCTTTCAGAGCTTCGCGGAAGGAGGTGCTGTTCGTAAAGCCCAGGTGCTCGCCCTCAGTCAGCTGGTGTTTTCTATTCTGGACGATCTTGTGGGCACTGATCTGTTGGTATCGTCATCTCTACCTCCGAATGTGAGTTTTGTTTTCCCTTTTAATTTTCACTTTTAAGTAATTCACGAAACGTAGGAGTGGGAACATGGCAGCGAAATACGATTGTGGTGGGACCACATCATTATGATGTCAGTTTTTTGGTTTGAAGAAACGCCCTTTTTGGTTTGAAGAAACGCTCTATAGAAATTGCGTTTTGTTTGGTTTGATGTTTATGTTCACATTGTTTACCGTTCATTTAGGTCCCTGTCCAAGGCGCCGCTCAACAAGCACAAAACATGTTTGCGTTTATCGGACGAGTGGTGGACTCGCTGTGGAATGGCCATCTTATTGCGGATCCGTTTAGGTGAGTTTTAATATACATATTTGGTAAAACTAGCCTGGTGGTCGTTTCAAAGTTGTCACGGGCCAGACACGAACCCGCGTCGCGTGCGTTAGACTAGCCATTGGACCGGCCCTGGTGTTCTACAGTACCCAGTGAACAACCCCGATCTACCATTGATAGTTATTAGTGTGTGATCCAAGTACTTGAGTGAGACTGTTGTGATTTTCTACCAAACACTTGAGTGAGACTGTTGTGATTTTCTAATTGTTAAATTTTTTGTTCAAAACTGCGCGCATCGTAAGGTTAAGGTATGGTAGTGATCATTTAGTCAGAAATTGAAATAGGGTGTCTCTTCACATTGTGTTATGTGGTTATCTGATGTTTAGGATCCTCACCTATTTGTACCATATCTACGGGATTGCCACACGAAAGGAAAATAGATTGATGGTTGTTGATCCACTTGTTTCTGCCATTATGCGATGTGTTCTCTTCACGCTCAGCCGACCGATCGATTCTGTGACAAGTGAGTAATGTAGTTTCCCTAGCACCGATTGAGGTCCAGGTCCAGAATCAGAATCCTACAAGTTGCATGTGTGATCATGAAGTGCCCTGTAGGGGTTTTGCTGTCTTGAAGTCTGTTGTGTATTGTGCAATTAGCCGTTGTTCTTCCTTCTCAGCTTTTCACATCCATAACTATCGAAGGTGACTCTAGGCCCGAAGGCGTGCCCTTTTCAGTGGAACAGGGCTAGCCCGTTGCCGGCCTTAGAGGGTGCCCAGGGTACGCCCTGGGGCTTTTGTGAGTTTTAGAGGGCATCATAAAGGGCCACAAACAGGCCATTTTGAACAGGGAAGAAAAGGAATATACACCGTTTTAGCTAACCCACCACGAACTTACACCCGGAAACACAACATACAAGTACCTAGAACTTTGCAAGACAAATGCACCCGTGAGGAATCGAACTTACGACATTAGCTAAACACATACTCCAAACCAGCGCCTTAGACCACTCGGACATAACGCACATGGTCGTTTCTGCTGGATTGCGAAATATTACGGCTGCTGCTTCACAAAAATTTAAATCCCTATTTTCGCGCGCTTTATAAAATGCAAGGCTACGGCAAAGTGCCATGTAAAGGGCACGCCCCAGGTTCGGACCGACATTTTCCCCGTTTGTGGCCCTTTACCGGCCTTCTACAATTGAATGGCACGCCCTAGGGCATATTTGCTTAAATGCATGCCTGCGGGCCTAGAGTCACCTATGATGTTACTAATGTGCTCCTCATATTTGTCTTATACAATTTTGCTGAAACATTGCTTTTTGTCGATGTTATAAAGAGTTTATTTACAGTATAAAGCAACATAAAAAAACTGGCGATAAAATATCACCAGGTCTCATGATGCGGACTGACATAATATCGGAGTATGTCGTATACTATTTCAATAATGGTGCAATAATAGAGATTACTTCCGCAGCGTATGGCGTAAAGAAGATGTATAGTGCACAAGTGCACATTACAGTACCCTTTCTATATGATCCTTACCTTCAGCTCAAATGTGGGTGCTGGACACGCTGACTTCACTCGTGCACAAGAAATACATCTTTCTGATTTCCAACGAGGGATGGTTCTTCGGAGCTCTGACACACTTGATATTCATGCTGTCGGTGACACCTGACATCCTCGAACAGTCGAATACACCGCTGGAGAAAGGAAGTGCACAGGTAGTAAGGGCTTACGTACGTAGATTAACATAGGTTTGAAGTAAGATTTTATTGAAAGTATGTAAGCGTGTAAGTCGTCACTGTGACAAAAGGTTTGTTAATTGTGTTTATCTTAATTCTTCTGCATAAGAGTGAAGAACAGGTTGAGTATTTATCTTATATATTATAGGTGGCCGTATGCGCTTCGCGTGTGTGGGACGATCTGTTGAGCCAGAAGAAAGGATTGTTGGAGGAAGTATTCAAGCGTAGTACAGGTTTGTGTATCCATTATTTTTAATGTGATCGAAGAGGTGTGGGTTTTTTGACTGTCTGGAAATTATGTGAAATTGAATGAAAGGGTCATTAATATAGCATTCATATAGCATTCATGTTTGTACGGGTTTCAAATGCCTCGTGGCTAGGTGTCCTTGCGAATTGTTGATCTCTTTTCTCATTACGTTTCCTCTTTTTTTTCGATGCTCTTGAAAAATATTCTGTATATTTGTAGTGTCCGAATTGAATGCATCCCGCGCATTGTTGGCTCATGCTGCGGGTGTGCAGTGGCATCATTTTGTCGATTCGCAACTTCAAGTGAACAGCCAAACAAGTGCCAAGGAGCAGATTCAACAGCAGATCAGTTCCGTGAGCACGGTAAGTATTGCGTGTTCGGCAGTATAACGTAGATGCCATCTGTCTGTGAGCTGTGCATTTTCAATTTGAATTTGAGACCTGGTCTCATTCTGTGCCGCCGGAATGGCCCATGACCTTTAGTTTTATTAATGCTAACCTAACACACCTATGTCTTTGGTTTTATTAATGGTAACGTAACGCTGCCTTACTACTTACTACTGAATTTCATAAACCTGTTTAGAAAATCACCAAGGTTGCTTCTGGACTACATCGTCTCGCTAGCAAAAGATCAATGAGCTTGGGTGGATCGATGACCACCGTGGTACCGTGGAAAAATCAGAGTATTTCTGAGGAGGTAGTGTGAATTCTGGTTTATGCATTTCTTATGGTTTCTTCTGTATTTTTTAGCACCAATTGAGAATGTTATGTTGATTTTTTCGCGACTTCAAGAAGGTCATTTTACATTCTATTTCATCCGTTGTTTTGTATGTTGTTATTTCTTTTAGGTCGTTCTCATGTGGGTTCGTGTGCACACGTCACTGATGAAAGAATTGGTCGCGGCGCAGGCATCGCGCTATCACGAGTGGCACGCGCATGTCAGGAAGTGGAGTCTCCAGGAGTGGCACGCGCTAGAAGCAGATCTGACGAGGGAGAGGGGCATTTGGGGACCAGAGCAGGTCAGTGTCATTCTTGTTCTACTTATGTCTTACATTCTGCGGTGTAGTGCCCGATGTTTGTTGGGTTAGGTTGGATCTGGGTGCTTGAAAACGGCACGCAATTATCCCTGTAACGGGCCGGGCCCTGTGTTTTAAGCACACGAGCGTAAAGTTCAGAGTACTCTGCGAATAGTGCGGATTTTGCTTATTTTTTAATAACCTAAATAACTGATATTTAGGCGTCAAGACTTGACAAGTACATGCTCGATGTGACCGAGGGGCCGATGCGTGTACGCAAGAAGTTGATAGTTAATCGATTATTTTATCATCAATATCCGTACAGACCACATCTGGAACACCCGGGCGCGGTGAGTGGTTTCCTGTCGAATTGTGCCATTATCGGTGATTTCACTCATAGAAGTAAATTTGTTTTCCCTATAGTATGATGGGCAGTCCTGTTAGCTTTATGCCTGGCTTCCGTTATTAAAATCTTTCCAGAAGGCAATGCGTGCAAAAGTGGCCATCTCCCGTGATTCTGGTCCTTATTACGAAGCGATGAAGATCCGACGTGGTCGTCTGATGGACTCGCGAATCATTGATAACTCGGCTACTGTTTCGACGCCTGGAGTTGAGGAAAAGCCGTTCATGTTCAGCGATCTTGATCGTGGGTTTTGGCATCCAGATACTTTTGTAAATAAAAACACCAGATAAATAGCTAGATCTCTTAAACGGTTTAGCATGTGAGTGTTTATCTCTCTCTGTCTTGTTTCTGCATAATTGTGTACCCTTTTCAAGTAAAGAGTTGATAGTTGATAATAAAAAAGGGGATGTTTGTACGCAATGTTTCACGGTGCCCATTAGATCGTTTGTGCTAGTCGGCTTCCAATTGTAGCTTGTGCTTGGTTGACAGTTTCTGATATTTGTTTGTGTCCTTTCAGAACTGAACAGTTCGCTGATCCGACGTCTTTCATTGAAACCAGCAGGTGAGGAAACTAAGAAGTCAACAGCAGAGAACAATGGCACGGAAGAGAGTCCAGAGAAGGACGAAGCAGATGCAGAGGAGAAGGTGACTTGATGATTACAATCTTTGGAATGATTATTGATTATTATTTTTATTTTTATTATTAATATGTATCTCAGGAACTGAAAGGTCAAACTAGCGCCACCTTTAATAATGGATTAGTTTCATATATTATTTGTAACTCAACAAAACTGGAACACTCCGAGTCTCCGAGTATGATTGTATGTAGAGCTGGGAAGGTATTACCAGTACCGGTCAGACATTCAGTGATGAAGACACGAAATGTAAATATACGCTCTAGGTGAACGACGAAGAGTCGACAGAAGACCCGTCGACCACAACGACATCCTCATCAGAGAATGGCAAGTCACGGACGTATTCGCAGAGAGAAAAGGATGACGAAGACCGTAGTCGAAGAAGAGGACCAGACAATCAGACACTGCTGAGACTGCTCGAGCAAGGAGAACAACTGCAGAGCATGTTTAGATGTGCGAGGATACAGGTTTGTTGTTTTACCTGTTTAACCTGTCGGCATTCGAAAGTGCGGTTGTTTGGAGTTTGCAAGATCAAACACCGAGGAAATGTGATTACATAACGCATGTGAAGATTTAGTATAGGGATTGTATCCCAGTGCCTATTATATGTTCTGGCTCCGATTTAAATATAGCTGTATGAGTGCTTTTACTGTTGGGATTATGAATTGTCTCGCTCTCTCTCTTCTCTCTCTCTCTCTCTCTCTCTCTCTCTCTCTCTGTATGCATTTGCAATTGTTGTGTTTCAGGGACTCGAAACAAGCGAAGGACTTTTGTTGTTTGGACGCGAGCATTACTATGTAGTTGACGGGTTCACATTACTAAAGACGAGAGAAATTAGAGACCTTGACTTTTTACCACCGGTTCGTTGCTCCTTATATCCTTATTAAAAAAAGTATGTTAGCTGATTAAGCTTTTCGTATGCAGTTAGGTAGGATTAGTATGCACTTTTTCATCGCAGCTTGCCAGTCGTCAGCAGAGGTGAGGGGGGGGGGGCCTGATCTTCTATCTTAGAGTTGCGGATGGCATGTTCACATTGCTAATTGTAGGACCTGCACGACCCGATTGTTCCGTATACTGCTACTGGGGCTACCCGGCCACCTAGAGCAAGCAGACTCTGCAGCAAGTTCAGCTATGACGACATTCGGGAGATACACAAGAGAAGGTGAGAGAAGCTTCATCTTTGGGTTTGTAATTTAAGAATTAATTTTCCCACCGAAGGCATATCAAAGTTGGAGATTGCAGTCTTTAAACATAATCAGGGGTACAATTTTATATTATACTGTTTTACAATACACGAAATTATGGGAAAATCCTGCAAATACGTAGACCTACATGTAAGACGTGTAGGATTGATTTATCTAAATTTTTTTATTTCAGATATCTACTGCAACCAATTGCGCTGGAAGTGTTCAGCGCGGATGGCCGCAATTATTTGCTCGCCTTCCCGAAGAGAATGCGTGACAGGGTTTACGAAAAGTAAGACCTCGATTTGATTTCTTTGTGGTTATGAAGTTATGACAGTCGTGTTGTGTCGTAAGAAGAGTAAGAAAAAGTCTGCTGCTTGGCGTTGGCCATAGGCCATATTCGCCACTCTCAATTCCCTATGGGGAATTCCCCGTCTTTTTTCTACGTGTCGCACATTAGAATTCTATTTTCTGTCCCCAGGGAATAGCTCCCCGAGGGAATCGGAGTGGGGAGTGGTGAATATGGCCTGATGTGTGTTCTTTGACCTTGGCCCACCAACCACAGTACAAGTACGCAACCCTGATTTTTTTAGGCTCCTATCGATGTCGCGAGGTCTAACCGACGGTGGATCGGATTCGATTGGCGGGCAGAAGGCGAACGTCGCAGTGGAGCAAAGTGGCCGAGTGTCGTTGATTAATTCATTCATTGGTAAGAGTCTACGCATTTGTTTGTGTCAGGGGTTTATTTCAGAGGTCATATTCACCGCACAATTCCCCGTCTTTTTCTCTGCAGTCTCACATAAGAATGCTACTTTCTGTCCCCAGGGCATATTCCCCCGAGGAAGTCGGAGTGATGAATATGGCCTCTTGTTTTGCACTTGAATTTATAAGCGTTGCCTTGTAGATTTACTTTTTTGTATTCCGATACATTTTGTGTATTTATCGTTCCCTTGAGTATAGGTCACGTTATTTTAGGCCAGACCTCAGTGACGCAACGTTGGCTAAATGGACAGATCAGTAACTTTCAGTATCTGATGCACTTGAACACGTTGGCGGGAAGGTTAGTATATTTATTGTAATTAGTGCCAGAATTTGAATTTCTGTAGTTTTTCCTATTCGCCGTGTGCTATGTTTCAGCTTCTCTATCTATGTGCGTCTTTTACAGTGAACTATGTTTATGTTGCTCCTTCATTTTTCGGCACTTGTACTTGTAGCTAGAACCGATTCCGTTCTAATCCGGCTCATTTAGCTGTATATATTTGATATTTTGGTTGTTTTCAGGTCCTACAACGATCTCTCACAGTATCCTGTTTTCCCGTGGATTCTCGCGGATCATTCTTCTCCAGTATTGGATCTGACCAATCCGGCCATATTCAGAGACTTTAGCAAGCCGATGGGCGCACAGAGTCCTGAAAGACTAGAACAGTTCCTGAAAAGGTAAGGTTTTGAATTTTGAACTTACAATCGGCTTGAGTTTTGGCTAGCTAGATGAAGAACTGCTGAGTCCATATTCACCACTCCGATTCCCTCGGGGAAAGAGTCCCTGTGGACAGAAAATAGCATTCTTATATGAGAGAGGAAAAGAAAAAGACGGGGAATTCCCCATGGGGAATTGAGTGGTGACTATGGCCTCTGGTTGTTGCTGGGTAGAGCGTATACAAGAAACACATTTTTCAAGCATGCAGCACATTTTTGTCCTGTATTTAGTGATTTGGCTAGCCCTTTTTGGTTTTGATACTTACTTTTTTATATTTGTTCTTTTCAAATCTGGCTTTAGGTATCGCGAATGGGATGACCCAACCGGGGAAACGCCTCCCTATATGTATGGAACACACTACTCATCAGCAATGATTGTCGTTTCTTACCTTGTCCGACTGGAACCTTTCACTCAGCAGTTCTTGAGTTTGCAGGTGAGTGGGTTTAAAAAATATCCTAGCATTATGATAATCAGATGATAATCCTAGTGAATTGCTTACATTGATTGAAAACATGCAGGTTTCTTTTGTATTTTGGAACGGTTTTTCAATGAGATTTGGATGTGTCTTCTTTCCCTGTGTACTTCGAGTTGTGTTGCAAATTGTTTTGGATGTGGAGGGAAACATGATGGGGAATTTTATGCTGATTTGATTAATTCAGGGCGGTCATTTTGATCTAGCCGACCGTATGTTCCACTCTGTTGGGGATGCGTGGATTAGTGCCGCTAGGAATAACATGGCCGATGTCAAGGAACTGATCCCCGAGTTCTTCACACTTCCCGAGATGTTCCAGGTTAGAAAGAGTACTGTAGTTTTGTGGTATTTTACTATGGATGTTCCATGTTAATCGCGTAAGTACCACAGTGTTTTACAGGCTATTCTTTATGGTCTATAAGCATTTGTGCTCATTATGCAAGTAGTAATTCCGCTTGTTTTTTTTCGATAATGGGGTTTCCATGTATGCGATTCGCACTTGCGAAAATGACAAACCGCTGTCCATGTTCAAGTCATTTTACATGCATGCCAACTGCCTACCGTAACCCATGCGAATCGCACGTTCGCTGCAGGACATGGTCCTGCAGCGAAAGTGTATCAGATCCATACTATTTGAAATAGATTCGTACTATTTTGAAATAGATCCATACTAGATCCAAAATCGCTGCAGGACTATGTCATTTACATCGACTTGTACATGGACAGTGGTTTATCATTTTCGCAAGTACGAATCGCAAACATGGAAACCCCATAAGCAAACGATACTGGAAGTGTTACTGACTGCAAAAGCTATACTTCTTCGAATCGAGAAACATTTGCTTTTTTTGCCTTTTTGCTGGAGATTTAGAGATTTTCCAAAACGATTCTTGACTTACAATTAGATTAAAACACTTGTGTGACACGGTGTGTTACCTTTGACAGGTGCCTAATTTTCTGTATTTTTTACAGAACAAGAACCGTTTCGATTTGGGCGTGAAACAGAATGGCGTGGCACTGGACGACGTTGTCCTGCCACCATGGGCTAATGGAGATCCCAGAGAGTTTGTCAGGTATGCAAGTATTTTTAGTCGATTATTGCTTTTGTTTTCGTTGATTTCGATAAAACTGAGTGCCCTTTATTTATTTCTGAATTTGCATTTGTTTTCAAAAGTTATGTGTTGTATTCGTTTTCGATCTTCATGTTAGCTAATTATCAATCAATCCATATCACACGTAGAGACTTCTACCGTAGAAGTCCCCGTATTATAATACAAATGTAAATATAAAAATACATAACACTATTTCAGACTTCACCGACAAGCACTGGAGTGCGATCATGTGTCTGCGCACTTACACGAGTGGATAGACCTGGTATTCGGATACAAACAAAATGGAGAGAATGCAATTCAGGTAGGTTTTTTGTTGTAGTCAGATTTTTTCTAATGAGTTACGTTTGATTTACTCTATTCCTCTATTGTTTGACTGTGTGTTGGTTCTTGGCCATTCTTATTTGGTGTTTGCTATTCAGTTTATTCTGGATTCTAATATTGATTTGTCCGTATTTTTTTAGAGTATTGATTTTTTTTGAAATTTTGAAAATAGAAACTGAGAACGTGAGAACATTGTATTGTGTACCTTTCCAGGCCCACAACCTATTCCACCACCTCTTTTATGAGGGCAACGTCGACTTTGAGGCGATTGACGACCCGCTCACCAGAAATGCAACCATCGGATTCGTGAATAACTTTGGACAGATACCCACTCAATTGTTTAAGAAGCCACATCCTCAGAAAAAGGTAGGCGCGGTAACAAAGAAATGGATAAACTTTTTCTTTTACTGTGTATAAGAATTTAGAATGTATAACACGAGATAACTGCCAAAGAGATTTTGGTTTTATGCTTGACATTTATCGTATTTATAGGTTAATACCATGGAGGGCTACTCGAATACTCCCGGCATTACCGTGCCCAAGTTGTTCTACCATTCACTGCATTCGTTGAAGCCGCCGCAGGCACCTGTCAAAGGTAGCTAGTAGTATTTTTACTTTCCGTCATGCCGCTTCTGTTCGCATCTTTCGTACTCTATCAGTGCATCACTCTGTGTGCAGTGCTTCTGACAAGTCTTGTCGGTGGTGTGGTGTGTCAGATTCACGCGCGGAGATATGCTTTTGAAACTGTAGCTGTGGCTATCTTTTTGATTGTATTGAGCATCCTTATTCAACATTCGGAACAACATTCAACAATTTATTCAACATTTAGAACTGAAATCGTCCATTGGTTCCATCTACGTTTCGGATAAGGGCGGTATCTTGGCGCTCGAAGCGAACCGAGTACTCCTGAGTTCGAATCGTTTCCTGGCTTGGGGATTCCCCGATAGATCGATTAGGATTGGACATGTGGACTCGGAGAAGGTTTGTCCTGAGAAGTGGTTTGTTAAGGGTTCGCTGGGATTGCGGCCCATAAATCTGAATGTTTCATCTAACACGCGTTAGATTGATGTCCTTCTAATCGGAGCTAGCTCTTTTTGGTTATTTTCTAACTTGGTTACTCTGGATGGATATGCTACTTTTGATATCGACATTAGTGTAGTGGTATGAATTGCTTTAGTAGTGAACAATCCATTAAATTCCTCTTCAGTCGAATTGCATCTTCGAAATGTGTGACACTCAAGAATTAACGTGCGTGGCGGCTGGCGATGAACGCACGGTCTTCTGTGGTTCTTCGACTGGATGTGTGAGTGTGTGGAGTTTATCGAAGAAAGCGCCGCGGATGCGCCGCCGCAAGACCCTCGACGGACATTCAGACGCGGTCACGTGCATAGTGAGTTTTAGTTTGTGAATATGTAATTGGAGTTTAAAGTTTGTTGCGGGGAATGTAGTGTCTTTGGTCGTGTACCTGGGAATAAATCTTTTTGTGCTTTATTGAAGGCTTCAGTGTTAGATGCATCTAGCGTGACCATTGCCGAGTATCTCAGGGTGTTGGATGTTACCAGCCGGTGGTGTAGTGGCTAACGCTGCTACTCACCACACACACGACCGGGGTTCAATTCCCGCGGCTGGTTGCACCGACCGGGTTGTAAAAACAGTACCAGGTGAAAACTTGAGAAGGTTTTTTGGATCAGGGCTGCCCACCCATTCCGTAATCAAAGATGGCCTATTCTCTGGATCGCACTACTTCGGTAGACGAGAGCGGACTACAGGGACCCCTTCGGGCCCTGTAGAACAGTCCGTTAACCTTTAACCTTTTTAATAAAGTGGTGTGTTTTAGGTTGTGTGCAGTGCACATACCTTTGTCGTATCGGCTAGCAGAGACTGTTCTGTCATCATTTGGCACCAGTCGGAATTGACCCTAATTAGGCAATTGCCCGTTCATCCGTCGCCAGTGTCAGCTGTGGCTGTCAATGATACTACGGTAGGTCATTATTATGGTTACCGTAATATTATGATGTTTATGGTCCTACTGTTGTTCAGTAACGTTGCTCTGTGGGATTTACCTTTTTATGCTAAATACTGTTGATGATACTACGGTTTGACATTTTAGTTTTGTATGTTTTCTTTTACCTGTTTTATGGTAATTGTCATCGTCATCAGTGATACTACGTCGTAAGAGTTGCAGTATACTTGTGCTAGTTGATGCAAAAGCGAGGAAGCTTCAACTGTCCTCCTGTGTTTATGTCGGGTTCGGTTATGCGTCTGGTTGCAGGGTGATATCGCAACGGCGTGTTCCACATTGCTCTACTTCTGGTCGATCAATGGTGATTTGTTGTCCACAATCAATACAAGTGATTCGGCTCCGAATATCGATCCACAACAGATGATTATCACACTGGCGTTCAGTACGGTATGTCTTGTGTATTTGGATAGTTTGTAGATGGTACGTTTCACGCTCGAATGCGTATGTTTCACAACGACGACTTATTGTTTCTGAAGCATTGTGGATTGATCTTTGTGTGAATATCACGTGAACACGGATAATGAACCTGGCAGCTAGACCCTTGAACATGAAGACCATGTAGTGTATTTTCAGTTGTTCTAGTAACAGTGACAAAACCAAGGATCCTTTATTATTCATCTTTCTTTAACTATCGTATTTGTGTTTAGCTAAACGAATGGGATGCTGATAACGTGATCATGTGTGGAACTTCGGATGGAGTTGTCAAGGTCTTCTCCTCTGTTATGGTGGAGAACGATGGAAGCGTCGGAGCACCACATGTGGAAAGTGAAACGTGGGTTCTATGCCTTTTCATAAGTAACAGGTCCTTGGAAGACGTACATAACCTGTAAACTAGTGGTACATGTATTAGTGACAATGAATGATGTAAGCCGTAAGCGCTTACTCGCAAATAACGTACCATGCTATGACCATGACCAGATCTTACCATTGGTTGACGTTCTTTATTTATATTGGTTGTTAATCAATAAACCGTTGTTACTTTTTGCTAAATTGCGTTTTTCTTAACTGTAACCTTGTCCCAGGAAGAAGAGTACGTTCAGTGCGGTTGCCGTTCAGGAGCGGTTGGATCGACAGCGTAGACGATTGAAAGTTGGAGCGAGTACCGATACGGCGAGCGGTATGTATAATATAATTTTTAACTTTTGACGACTTCCCTCGTGATGGGAATTCTACAAATACTAACTAGTTACAGCCCGCTTTAGATGATTACGAAAATGAAATTCTTTATCAATCACTACTATGTTTTCGCCATTACGTAACCGTTTACACGTTACGTTTGACGAACTATTTGCAGTACCGATTTAAAGGATAACAAATAATATTCGTTATCGTTTATACTAATTACCATATCGCTAACGTTTCATAACTCGGTCGTTTAAAAGGTTAACGCTGGGGATGTACTTCTGGACCACCGAAGTGGCGCCACATTAATCGTAGCCATATCCCTTTAATCGTAATCACTTGCAGTTTGTTCTGACGGTCACAGTCCGGATCCGCCGGCTAGTCCGATGTGCGGAAAGGAAACACATGCGGATTCAGTGGAAGAGGGAAGGTGGGTAGCGGGTATTCACTTTCTTTGTTGTACTGTAAGTCGATAAGCGCTCAGAAATTTATGTTTTGTGACTGGGCCAGCATGTAAATTTCTGGGAACTTTTGTTCTTTGTAAGAATTTAGCAGGGCATGTTAATAACATTTATTTATTTTTGTTGAAACTCGCGCATGCAATAATAAACTTGGTGAAGAAGCATAGTTTATTAATTCTAACGTAAATTAGTATGTAGTTCACAACAGTTCTTAAACACGGAACTTATTTTAGTTTAAGAAGCATAGTTTATTAATTGTAACGTAAATTAGTATGTAGTTCACAACAGTTCTTAAACACGGAACTTATTTTAGTTTAAGAAGCATAGTTTATTAATTCTAACGTAAATTAGTATGTAGTTCACAACAGTTCTTAAACACGGAACTTATTTTGTTTCGTTTGAGTTGCACATGCTTTTTTCTTCCAACTCTATCCTCTTCAGGACGGACCCACGTGTGTTGGACGCTTCATTAAAATGGGTGCGGATTCTGGTGCAACGTGCCGCTTTGACAATGCACACGGCATTCAATCGGCCGGATAATGCCCACCCGGCACCAGTGACTTGTATTATACCGAGCAAGTGAGGGAGATTTATGTTCAGAAACTTTGTGACTGAGCCCTGGGTAATTGGCCCAGTTCTGGGTGGACCGCCATTTAAGGCTTCATGTTGTGTTAGAGCATGTTGGGAGTGTTGTGAGAGATAGGGAGGAGCGAGAAGGTTGTTGATACTGATACGATAATGATTATGATGTTGTTAAGGGACCACCGTACCCTTTACGTTGGCGACGGGGTAGGAAGAGTATGGGCGTGGCAGACTGGGGATGAGCCGGGAGGGCGAGCCGACCACTGGGTACAGGATGTACACAGACAGAGATGCACCCATTGCCAGCATAAGTGAGTTGAAGGTGTTTGGTTTAGTATTCCATTTTAGGCCGCAAGGGCGCAGAAGGGCACACATTAGCATATAGTACACGTGAGTGTGGTTGTCCACCATAGGTTGTAAAACCCCTTTTATTTTACGATAGTATTGTGTTCAGTGATTTACATTACATGTTTTCATTACAGGTTTACAATTGCCGACCGAAAGCATCACTGCCGCAATTGTGGACAAATATTTTGTGCCAAGTAAGTGCATTGTTGCTTGGTGTTGTCTTTCGCGATCCAAAGCGCGGTTGTTTGTTTAAAGAGTCCTATATTGATTGATTTATTCAAATATTGCGTAGAAATGGTTCTGTATGGCCTTGAATAAGATTAGAACTTTGGAGATGCATTATCCCGTAAATGATGATAGCTGTTAGTGTGATTGATACATTTCAAAAGTATTGTTATTTACGAAATTCTTGTCACACGTTTTATGTATATTCAGATGTAGCCGTTTCGAATCGAACATCACCCACATGAAGATTTCGCGGCCTGTCCGCGTCTGTCAAAACTGTTTTCTGAGACTTCGCGCGCAGACGCCATCGTGAGTCTACCGTAATCTGTAAGTCTTGACTTCTTACTGTAGAAGTGGATGTCCTACTGTACATTTTCCTGTTTGAAGGTGCGTTTTGTATACTGTATTGTAAAATTTTAGACTTTCCTGTGATGTTATTTATTGATTTTTTAACTTATTAACATGGTATCTGTAATTGCCCATATCTCCTGCATAAGGTCAAATTTAGTCACAAATGGTTCTATTTACATTATGCTTTAATTTTATTTATTTTGCATTTAGATTTTAGTTTTAAATTTTGTGCATATCTTGTAGAGTTTTATTATGTTATTGTGCACCTATATCAGTTAGATAATTAATTAGCTATACGTTTAATAACTTAGGCTTAAGTGGAGCAGTGAGCAATTTTGCTAACTTAGTCAGCTGTTCAGACTTGGTTGAACAATTTTTTACATTGTGAATTTAAAAGCCACTCAATTACTGTGACCATTATTATTATTATTATTATTATTATTATTACTATTATTATTGTACATTTTCTTTTTCTGCATGTAGGATGCTTTTAGGCTGCCTGCCCTTTTTCATCCTAATTTCCTTTCCCTTGTCTTAATTTGCATATAGATATACATTCCATTTTTTGTACAATGGTAATACTACCTACCCTTTACTGAATATCCTACCCTACTTTCCTTACTGTTGTAACTTTCCGGGTTTCATTATTTTAGTAGGCATATTAGAAAATTAGCATATATAGAATTATATCTTTCAACGTAATATCTTATCTTGAACTTTTGAACTTTTGAACGCGTCGTCTTATTCAACTAGTCGTTATTTTCGTCTTTATATTACTTAATTCCAAAGTTTAAATACATATACAAGGTGTTTGTTTCTGTGCTATTGCTATTTAGTTCTTATGATCCCTATTCCCGAGTGCTTATATTTTTTTGCCCATTTATTTATTTATTTTTGATTCTTTAGAGATTTAGAAGCCCACGAAATTGCCCTGGCACATCGTTTTAGTTTTCGCATAGGAGCTTTCGAGATATGAAATCACTATTTTTTAACTTTCGCTAAACAAATATAAATAGGATTTGAAGAGCTTACAGTGAGTAGGTTTTCGTGATTTATTTATTTTATTTTTATGTTAATGCTTCCGAATTTTGTAATAAAGTTTTCAGTTTGTTTGTGGTGTTGTTTCTTGGCGATGTTGTGGTGTTTTCTTCCAAAGGTTTCATATACTTTGTCTAACGGAGTACTTATTATGAATGTTTGTTGGAAAGGAGTGTAATAGTCTCACGCTGTTACAGTATCCCGTTCAAGAACTGTTATGGCCTACGTGTAGTTTTGTTATGAGGTTCTTACCGTATACTGTAACAAGTCATCAAGTGTAATTATGCATTGAGTGCATAGGGTATGTATATTGGGATGGTATATTGTGATGTTACGAAGATAGTCGCCAATGTGTACACCACGTATATTTGCAGTCCGTTTCCCTTGTCTTGCATGGACTTTGGTGGTAAACATGGCGTAGCGGCGGCACTAAATAAAGCTGTGGAATTGAGTGTGGTCAGTTTTTCTTTTGAGTCTTTTTCGACATAGTTTGGATGGTTTACTGTTCACCTAAGTCGGTATTTTAACTGAACTTTTCCATCTCGGAATCCCATCTCGGAATAGTCGTACAGTAAAGAAATAGCACGCACAGGAGACAATTCCGAGATGGGATTCCGAGATGGAAAAGTTCAGTTAAAATACCGACTCTGCTGAATATGGTGGTTTTTTTTCGGTAAAGCATTTCTCAACAAACGAGCTTGTAGATTATGGGATTACTTTATTTGTTTGATTGTTTGTGTGCGTTACAACCCAGATGACATTGGAAACAATTCAGGGTCGTCTTCTAAGCGGAGGCGACCCACCACCCATTCCGCATCTACTGTATCTTTGTATAGAAAGAATATTGGCGGGAAGGATTTGTGCGGATCATCCCAGGGAATATGCTAAGGTATCGATTTGGAGTTTACGTGACAGCTAATATCTAGAGCTATCAATATTTACAGTATATTAGCTGGTCTATCAAAGGGACTGTTTTAGGCTTTGCGAAATCTTCCTGCATTCCTGCAAATTAACCATTAACAAGTAAACACTTGGAAACACTTCATCTTTCTCATATTTTTTGGTATTTGGTATTTTAGAGACTGTTTTAGGCATGTTTCCGGTGTCTGAAAGCCTTTTTTGAAGTTGAGCAATCCGTAGTCGATGATGACGGTGACGAGACCCTGCTACAGCGGAGTTGTAAGCTGGTCGCCAGACATTATGCTGAACTCAACCCATTTGGAAGAAATCTGTTTATTGAACAGGTCGGTGGTTTATTATGTTCGCTACTTAGCATGTGCCAAAGTTCGTGTATCATATCACAACTCTGTATTATATCGATAGAATAATTAGCAGTTGTTGAAGCAACTCTGGTAATATTTTTTTATAAGACAATTTTGTAACATTCCTTATTTTCAGCTTCGCTTCAGCGATATTCCACTTTCAATTCTCGCGGAATTCTTTTCACATGCAGAAAGATTCGCAGCTGAATTGGACACGTCGCCTCCACCAAGGGAGTTGTTCCTGTCCTTGGTCTACAAGACCGACGTGCTAAGAAATAGACGTAAGTTGGCATGCACTTGGTGTAAACGATACTTGAAGCCACTAATTCCAGCTGTTGTTGTTGTAATAAGTTGAATAGGGTAGGTGTTACTTTATGCCGGCACTGTAAGACTGTAACATTTCGTTTTTCAGCAATGAAGTCCATTGTCTATGGTTTGGGATCGAATCGGCACTATAATGTGGGCATTGCTTCACAAGCGGAAATCGTGCGTCCAAGGGTGGTAGCGATTGATGATCAGGTGTGAATTTGTGAATGTAATTTGCTATTGTAACTAACAGAAAAGGTGTACGGTAACTTTTAGGGTTCACGTAATATCAATGACTGCAATAACTATGATGACCTATTGACCTACAGTAGTATCATCACAGCCACATAATATAATTTGCATATAACCTGGGCTGCTTATTCGGTGATGCCCTACAGGGTTTATTCAGTGCTGGTGCTGTTGATTTCGGTATACTTTGTATTTGAATACTTACTTTTCCTGTTCTTTAGATCATCAAAGTTTCAATGTCCACTCGTCATTCGTTATTTCTTTCCGCGGATGGAAGCGTGTACGCGTGCGGAAGGTGTAGTGATAAGAGATGCGGACTCCCTAGGGAGGACTTGGCCACTTTTCCCCAGAAGGTTCCATTACCTAAGGTAGTTCTGAAACTAGCTTATGCAACTCGGTAGTCCTATTTGGTGGGTAGTGTAAAGTCACGCTCAAAACTTGTTTGATTTATGCCATCATCAGATGTTTATTGTTTTGAACGATTCATACCAGCATAAAGCACCCCGCCAAGTGCGGACGACCATCTCCCGGTCTCTTAGCTATCACCCACCCTTCTGGTAGGTTGAACCGTCTCCATCTCCCGAGAAAAACCGTCACGTCGAATCCTTATACATTATATGCAAATTAGTCTAAATCACCTCCCGTCGAAGGCTTGTACCATCTCCCCAAAGTTTTGAGATGCGGACCCTATTTATACCCTGATTCATGCATTGTGTTTCGCCATTGAGATATATGTGTCGCCCGTTTGCGGCCATGATCTGTCTAATACTGCTCCGGTAGCTTATTGTTCTTGAAGTATTCCTCAGTGGTGAATTAAGACCTAAGGATTTCAGGGTGTTGAGGTCGTGGACATAGCGGCTGGAGAAGGATATTCGCTGTTTTTGACCAGAAAAGCGGTATGTTTTTTTCCATTTTTCCTTGTTTTATCCTTATGGTATCACACATTTGGTTTAGACTGGGTGTTGAGTTCCGTTTATGCTGCCTTGTTAGTTATAGTGAGTGAGGCATGCTAAAAGTGCCCTACCGGAAATACCGTAGAATACCATAGAAGTGCCCTACCGGAAATAATCACCCTGATGCGACCACGAGGCACACGTAGAGTAGAGTAGTTTATTGTAGCAGGCAAGACAATATATATACGCTATTTCACCAGGTATATATAGTAATGCTATATATGCAAATACGTCTATAATAACGTTTCTAGACGTAAACAATGACTAGTCGTAGACTAATGAATATAGCATAATGGAACAGTAAAATACTACGTTTCAAAGGTAGTGTTCCCAACACCTCCCCTATTAATTAAAAGAGTATTTCTTATTGGACGGATCCATGACGAGCTTCTTCGGTGGGCCACAATTCCTCGTTGGTCGTCTGTACGTCGTTCCAGCATCGGTGTCCGAATCCGAATCGTCCCATCCTGTCGATATGTCACCAGTGACGTCGATCGCAGTTGATGTAGATCCGTCGGCGGGTTGTGCGTCTTCTTGTTTCAAGTCGAAGTCTTCCCACATCGTAGGCAGCACATCTTCGTTGTAACGTTTCCGCAGCTGGTTCATGTGTCGCTTCCAAGTCCGTCCATCGGTCGTAATTACTTCGTAGATTGTTCTTCCAATCTTCCTCAGCACACGAGCAGGTATCCACGTCGGCTTTGCTGGATTCTTGTAATCACGAGCGTATACTAGGGCGTCTTCAGTCAATTCCTTGTTGCGAGCACCATGATGACGATTGAACTGTTCCTCCATCTTCGTTCTTCTTTCCTCGGGAAGATGGTTTTCTTCTTTTACACTTCTTCGATACGTTCGAGATAGCGTAGTCAACGGAGTTCTCAACGGTCGGCCAATAAAGTTTTCTGCAGGCGATCGTTTTCCAGGTGAAGATGTGCACGGAGTCGAACGGTAGGTCATCAGGAACTTCTGCAGCATCTCGGCTGTTGTTCCCTCTCCCTTCAATTTCTTGAGAGTCCTCTTGAACGTATCCACAAAGCGTTCAGCTTGTCCGTTTGAGTGGGGGTGAAATGGTGGCGTTTTCACATGCTTGATCCCACTTCTCCGGCAATATTCTTCAAACTCCTTCGATGTGAACTGCGAACCATTATCTGACACAAGTACTTCAGGGAAGCCAAATTGTGCAAATATTTTACCAACCTCTTTAATCGTAGCAGTGGCGGATGTCGTTGTCATCTCTCTTATTTCCGGCCACTTGGAGTAGGCATCCACGACCACCAGGTACATACGTCCTTCCATTGGTCCAGCGAAATCAATGTGAATCCTCTCCATTGCACGAGTACAGTCGGGCCATGGTTTCAGTTCGTTCTTCAAGGGCATCTTCGCGGCACTTTGGCAAGGTACACAACTCTTGACCAAATTTTCGATGTCCTTGTCCATTCCTTGCCAGTAGACGTTGTTCCTCGCCAACATCTTCATTCGTGTTGCTCCAGGGTGTCCGTCGTGCAGCATCCTCAACACTCTTCCTTGCAGTGAGTGCGGTACCACAATCCTACGTCCCAGGAAAAGGCATCCCTCGAATATCGATAATTCCATTCTTCTGCTGTGAAAGTTGTGCAGGGCAGATCCGGGTTTTCCTTGACACCATCTCCCAGTCTTCACAGATTCCACGATATTCGGTAACACATGGTCCTTTCCATTGCAGCACGAATGTCCTTTTGCATAACGGCAAAGTCCTGATCGCATCCAAATACACGGCGGCGACGTCGTCCTCAATCATTCCAATGACGATATCTTCTTCTGGCACGTGTTGCGTAGCAATCAGTCTTGATAATGCATCGGCCTGTCCAAAGCTGGTAGTTGATCGGTACTGGATCTTGAAATCGTAAGCCAGTAGCACAAGGGACCATCTTTGAAGGCGATTTGTTGAGTTAACCGATATTCCTTTCCTGCTTCCAAACACGGCAAGCAGTGGCTTGTGATCAGTCAACAACATGAAGGGTCGTCCATATATGTAGCGGTGAAATTTCCTTACGGCATACACTAGGGCGAGTGCTTCCTTCTCAATCTGTCCATAATTCTTCTCCGCAGGCGTGAGGGCGCGACTGCAATGCCATATTGCCTTTTCCATTCCATTCGGGTATCGGTGAGAGATGACTGCTCCAATCCCGTAGTCGCTTGCGTCTGCTGCCACCACAATCTCCATCTTTGGATCGTAGTGCGTCAAGAGAAGATCCGATTGCAACACTTCTTGAGCTTCTCGAAGGCTTCCTTGCAATCCTTGGACCAGACGAACTCGGTGTCCTTTTTCTTCAGTGCGTCCAATGGTGCACGAAATGAACGCATGTCTGATACAAACGACGAATAATAACTAACTAACCCAAGAAACGATTCAACCTGCTGCAGGTTCTTGGGTTCCGGCATATTCTTGATTGATCGCGGCAATCTTCTCTGGTCCGGTCGACGGCCGTCCTTGTCGATAACATGTCCCAGGAATCGGATCTGTCGCTGGGCGAAACTGCACTTCTCCAGTCGAACACGAAAACCATAGTCGTTGATCCTCTCAAATAGATTGCGGACGTTCCTATTGTGCTCCTCCAATGATCCTCCGGTGACGATCACATCATCCAAATAGGCAGCACATCCTTCCAATCCTGCGATCATCGAATCCATCACTTGTTGAAATATGCCGGGTGCAGATTTAACTCCAAAGGGTAGGCGATTGTACCGGAACAATCCCTTCTGCGTCGTAATCGTGACCAGCTCCTTTGAAGATTCTTCAACTTCGATCTGCAGATAAGCATCAGCGAAGTCGATCTGCGTAAAATATTTACCTCCATTGAGTTGCGCGAAGATTTCTTCTGCTGTCGGTAATGGGTGGCGATGCAGTTCCAAAGCGTCGTTGAGTCCTGTCGAAAAGTCTGAGCACACCCTCACGGCTCCAGTCTTCCTTTTCACAGCGACGATTGGCGCGGCCCATCTTGAATACTCCACTGGCGAGACGACTCCTTGCTCGACTAGCCGGTCGATCTCCTTCATTACCAGTGGCTCCACAACGAACGGTATCTTCCTCTTCGCGGCGAAAATCGGTTGAGCATCCTTCTTCAGTACAAACCGGGCTTTCATCTTCGAACAGCGCCCCAGCTCCTTCTTGAACACATCCGGAAACTCCAGTCGAAGTCCTTCCGTCAATTCTGTAGTCTTCACTGTACAACACATTGTATCGAATGTTTCCTTGAACGGCGGCAGCTGATCGATCCAATCGATTCCCAGTAGCTTAATATCCTCGGTCACATAGCAGCTTCCGTGACCACTGAATTCCTTGCACGCGAAATCTGTCCTCAGACGTCCCATCACGGCGATCGGTGTTCCATTGGCAGCTTTCAATTTTGTGTCCACACTCTCCAGCGTCGGCGATCCCAATGACCTCCATGTAGCTCGATCGATCAGTGTGACATCAGCTCCAGTGTCCAATTGCATCTCCACTCGTTGAGATCCAATATTGACTTCCACCATCTTCCGTGTCGCGGCAATAACGATGCTTTCGTCCTCCTCGATTTTCTTAGCGTAGGCAGGTCCTCCACGTTTGCCATCCCTCCATTTCCTCTGGGTAGGCGGTTGGGCAGGTCTTCCACGTCCTACTTTTCTCTGGCAGTTGCTTGCATAGTGTCCTATCTCACCACAATTATAGCACGCTCCTCGAACCATAGGTTTCTCCGGAATAGCTTCCTTGCTAGGGTTGCTTCTCCAGTTCCTCCTCCTTTGGTTCAGAACCTTATTCACTTCACTTACTTGTTTGTCTCCTCCTATCCGGGCTGCATCCTTGATCAAAGTCTGCATCGAATCACACTCGACCAACAGATCCTCCAACTGGCACGTTTCCGTCACTTCCAGCTTCCGCAGCAAACGTTTCCTCAGTTCACTGTCTTCAGGTTGTTGCAGTCCACCAACGAACAGTAATGTCTTGAAGTCTTGCTCCTTCATGTCCTTGAGTAAAGCGGCTTCACACATGCGGTTGACACTTGAGGCGTACTCTCTGTACGACTCTCCTGGTTGTCTGGTCGTCCTCAGCGCGTTGTACCTCCTTCTGAAGATCGTCGATTTTTCTCCGAACAGCTTCTCCAATTCCTGGGACAGCTCCTTGATCGGTAGATCCTTGATCCTCTTCGGCGCGACGACGTTGCTCAGCCTGGCGTATGCACGGTCGTTCAGCTTGGATATCAGCAACCTGGCTTGTTCGGCTTCCGACAAACCACCTCCTTCCGCAGTGACGATGTCCTCGAAACGTTGGAACCACTTGGTGAAAGTGACTCCTCCATCAGCATCGTACTCGAAAATCGTGATCCTGTCACCCAACATCGACGCCAGCGGTGCTCCTCCTGACGATGCGGCTCCGCTCCGCTGTTCCAGCAACTTCAGCAACCTTTCTTCTCTATTCTTTGCGTCCTCATCACGCTTCCTGGAGTCCTCCAGCAGCTCCTTGATCAGCTTCTGTTGCTCCTTGAACAACTTCTGCTGCTCCTCCAACGCGGTCTTCTCGGCTCCTGGGGACATCCTATATTCGAAAACCACCGAAAACCGAACTGCAAATTTTCGAAAATGCGCAAATCCGAGCGCAGTAAACTGCTAGCTCAAGGATATTTTCGAAAATAAGCGTCGATCCTCCGGAGTTTCGAAAGTCGAATCCTTGAACGCCAATTGATGCGACCACGAGGCACACGTAGAGTAGAGTAGTTTATTGTAGCAGGCAAGACAATATCTATACGCTATTTCACCAGGTATATATAGTAATGCTATATATGCAAATACGTCTATAATAACGTTTCTAGACGTAAACAATGACTAGTCGTAGACTAATGAATATAGCATAATGGAACAGTAAAATACTACGTTTCAAAGGTAGTGTTCCCAACACACCCATTTAGCTGTATGCGTGCGGCACAAATACCAGTGGTTTATTGGGCCTAGGAAAAGAGTCTGGCCCATTTCCGGTGACCAAAGTGAACTTACCACCGTTGAGGGAACTTATATTGGATGAGGTAAGGTTACGGTAGAGGTAGATTTGTTTTTTTTTATTTCGGAGCATCGTGTTTTACTGTACTTTTAGTTGTACGTCAAATTATATTCACTTTAACTGGTTTTATAGTTATCTAAGTGGGCACGTGGGCAGTAAACGAATAAACTTTTGAATCTGGAGAAAAAAAGGCTTGAATCGGGTGAAGGCTTGATTCTGAAGAAAAATACTCCCCGAAAAGGAACTAGAAACAGCTACTTTCCAACACTGTTTCACTGATTCATTTTAGTGGGTAACAATCGTCTGATGACTTTTTTTGATATTTCAATTTCGGTTCGGTGTTTTTGTTTGCAAAATATTCATTCCCTAATTTCGTTCAGATTGTTGTCGGTGAAAAGTTCACCCTAATCACAACCACTCTCCGGGGACAATTCCTCCTGTCGGGTGTGCAGTTCGGACAGTTTATGCTCAAGAACACTTTTGACTTTTATGAAGGTTAGCTGCTTACGTCAAGCATTTTTCATCCTGTTTAGCCTATGATCTAACATATTTTCATGTGGCATTTCAAGGTCCCAGTGATTCCATGCCGTCGTCCCGCAAATAAGTTTTGCCGTATGGGGACGGCACACACACACTCTAGAATGCGCGGGTTGCGCGCCATGGTGGCTCTAATGCCAGGTGGTGCACCTGCCGCGCCCGTTTCAAAATTTGAGCTGCAAGTTGTGCACTTTTCGGGGGGCGCATCCCAAGCACCCTAAAGCGAGTTCGCCGCTCCGATGTGGCGAACACCCTTGTGTGCGCAGCCCACAGCCACAACGCAGAGTTTGATCAGCGAAACTGGGTCCTAAATTATTTTCATTTCCAGACTTTGAGCCAGAGTGGAATGACTGCATGAAACCTTGTCAGTTGTCCTTTGAACTCAGTCCTCGTATATCACCACAACAACACTGTGGAATTGCAACTGGGCAGATTGCCAACTTTTCCTGGAAGGAGCATAGTTATTCGGTCAGTTTGTTTTCAGTTTCTTCACTTTTTATTGGAAAGTACTGTAGAAGGTAGGTATGTATTCAAAGAGAAAGGGCTACAAGTTTTACAGAAACACGACTGAGCTAGACAACAGTTTCTGTTTTTCACGCAGCGTTGAGTTACTATAGCTTATCGCCACCGATCGCGTTTTGACTGTGTAGTGTATTGGGTTGACACTGATCGTTTGAATGTAAGATACATGAACAATAATATTTCTTTGATTTAGGTGCGATTCGTACTTTACAACGGGCTCAATTATCGTTTTGGACGTTCGTCACAGATCGGACAGGTTCTGTTTATGATCGATGGAATACCAATGCCTCTAGGTGAGAATTGGGCCTTTGGGAAAGTTAGATTCTATCGATTCGATTAATATAGTGACTGGTGTACGTCACGGGCTCTTAGGGCTGTTATGATATTGATTGATTGACGAGTATACGGTACCTATGTTTTACATTATCTTCGTGGAAAACCAAAAACCCCGATATGGCCCCGATCACGTCCCTCAAAAAATCGGGCCGTGATCGGGGTCATATCGGGTTTTTTTGGAAATGATCGGGGTCATATCGGGGTTTTTTGGAAAGGATCGGGGCCATATCCGGGTTTTTTTCCAAAATAATCGGTGTGAACCGGTTTTACGGTATCACAGGAAAGTGGAAACCCCGATATGACCCCGATTATTTTGGAAAAAACCCCGATATGACCCCGATCCTTCCAAAAAACCCCGATATGGCCCCGATCACGTCCCGCAAAAAGCCCGATCACGAATAATCGGGGCCATATCGGGAACAGTTCCCAATATAACCCCGATTATTTCAAAAAACCCCGATATGGCCCCGATTATTTGTCGAAAAAACCCCGATATGGCCCCGATATGGCATTTCCAAAAAACCCCGACCCCGATTTTTTCCAGAAAACCCCAATATGGCCCGATCACGGCCGATTTTTTGGGGACGTGATCGGGGCCATATCGGGGTTTTTGATTTCCCATGATCTGCATGGAAAACCAAAAACCCCGATATGGCCCCGATCACGTCCCTCAAAAAATCGGGCCGTGATCGGGGCCATATCGGGGTTTTCTGGAAAATAATCGGGGTCATATCGGGGATTTTGGAAATGATCGGGGTCATATCGGGGTTTTTCGACAAATAATCGGGGTCATATCGGGGTTTTTCGACAAATAATCGGGGTCATATCGGGGTTTTTTGAAATAATCGGGGTTATATTGGGAACTGTTCCCGATATGGCCCCGATTATTCGTGATCGGGCTTTTTGCGGGACGTGATCGGGGTCATGTCGGGGTTTTTTGGAAGAATCGGGGTCATAACGGGGTTTTTTCCAAAATAATCGGGGCCATATCGGGGCTTCCACTTTCCTGTTTTGTGAACCGTTACGTTAATTAGCCTGTCATTTCAGATGTGGCCGAGTTCAATGTTGATGATAAGGCACGAGTGTTCCTGAGAGCGTCATTGGATAGCGGAGTTTCAAGGGTGAGTATCATTATGATTAGTTTAAAGTATGTCTGATAGTCTAAGTAAGATTGATCAGTTGTTATTCTCAAATAATAATCGGAAGATTCGTAAAAATATGTAATCGGCTGCGATTTTTTTGGTCCTGATATATCGATATGTTTCATCACGCGAGTAAAAGTTGCTAAAAGCGTGTGAATTTGCTTTTGCTCGGTAGTGTCTTTGCCCATGTGGAATTACGTAGGACGAAATATTCAAAAAGTCTTCCGTCTTGTGTTAGTACCTTATCTTATTTCAGGTTTATTCTATATACACCGGTCATGTGGAATTATGGCACGTGTCCGACGATGACCCTTTTGAAGTCCGATTGAAGGCGAAGCAAAGTTCTGCTATCGATTTAAAAGTGATCTTTGTGTTACAGGTGCGGTTTCAAGGTTGTTTTTACTTTTTTTTCATTCTTAACTTACTCTTAATAGGAAACTATTTTGTCTTTAAACACATACTAGGGTTTCCAAGTATCCCAAAAACTCGGTGTGGTTCTGGCAATACTACCGTATTTCTGTATCTAATGTGAAAAATAGAAAAAATATTCTCGTGTAGTTCCAAGATACGGAAAATTTTCAGCATACTTTATAAGTCTCTCCTGTTTCTTGTACGGTACACTTGATGTGTATTCGACAACTACGATACACCACTTAGAATCGGACCACCTCGTGCGCTCACCTACCTACAGTATACTGAGGATTTGCGGCCCTCGCTCTTATATAAAATATGAGGCCATATTCACCACTTAATTCCCCATGGGGGAATTCCCCGTCTTTTTCTCTGCAGTCTCACATTAGAATACTATTTTCTGTCACCAGGGAATATTTCCCCGAGGGAATAGGGAATCCGAGTGGTGAATATGGCCTCTGGTGTTTACAGCCTGTGCCGAACACGTGTTTTGCCTCGTCTCTATGTGTTTCTGCCGATGGAGAGAATGTGCTCTATGTTATTGGTCGATCAGAATTACAAGATAAAGGAGCGAGAGACTGGACATGTCTTCGACTACTACAAGAACCGATTAAAGAGGTTCCATTCGATTGTAAGGTGAGTGGAATGAAACAAATAGACAAACAATACAAAACAAAAGACCTCGGGTTGTTTCATCAACCCGGTAAACGGGTTAATAGTTCGAGGGTAAGGGGTGATTTAGTGGTATAAGCGTCTAAGGGAGTTTCCGGAGTAGCGCTGGCACGCTGGCGCGGCGGCTCGTCGGTTCTACTTTCGGCGTTTTCTCGAAATGGATATCTTACTGTTAGCTTGTTAACCTGTGTTATTTGAGGTAACAATTGAAGGACGTTCGTGGAGCGTGATGTCTTCTGTTCTGCAAATCCGAATCCCAAACTTTGAATGTTTTATGAATAAGAAAATTTTCCATCTGGAGTGGGTGAGTTTTATGTTTATTTTCTGTAGGTGTAAAATATGTCCTAGCATCTCTGCTGGGCGCAATGTGTGTGTGCGTATAAAGGTCGCTTGAAACATTACAATGCAACAGTGCGACCGTAATGAAAATAAGTGAATACAGTACCCGGATTCCACAGGATAAAGGAGCCGTGTTCTCTTCTAACGGGAACAAATCTAGGGAAGAAAAATACTAAGCCGGTTACTTTTCTTACTATAATAACACAGTTTTTCTTCAGGTCTTTGAAAAGGTTCCGCGTGCTTATCACATCTCTGACAAGAAGATACTACTCGCTGTTGCAGGAATGATTGTGGATTTTATACGCGCGGGCGCTGTTGATTGGAATATACCAGGTTATTGATTGATTTTTGTTTTAATTTTGAATCGCATTTTTGTTCTTATATACAATATTTTTTAATTTTGACTTATGCAACACCTTATGCACTCTATATTTTCTTGTACACATATGGTATTTAAAGAATTTATACTGGAATAATTCGATTCAGTTTAAAGCGAAGTGCCGGTCGGTTTTTGAAACACCGAGTACACCAGCTTTCTTATGCATCCTATGCAAATGAACAGAAATTAGAATAAACAAAATCGAGCTAAATTCGAGCAAATTAGCACAAATAAGTAAGAAGTCAGTTGTACACGATGGGTTTCAAAAACCGGCCGGTATTTCGCTTTAAAAACTATCTTGGTTAAGGTTTGGACATTGACTCAACTAATTATGCATTCGCGGTGACAGTTCTGAAGATTTTGGGTCTAGAATTGGATGGAGTTGGTCCTGAAAGTGGCTACGAGACAAGGGCTGTCGTGCCAAGGTTAGCCTTTTTGGACTGTCTATGGAGTTGGCTTTTTGTGTAGTCTGTAGTCTGCTCGCTGAAATTGCTTTGGATTTTTTCCGGCACAGGGGAATGAAAAAGAACTACAGGTATAGTTCGTCGAATCGTTTATGCGGTTGCTGAAACATGGTAGTTATAATATTGAGTTCGTTCGAACCTATCTGCTTGCCGTAGTGTATCGTTTACCAGGGCCCTTGTAATTATAAATTATTTGATGTTGGTAAATCATCGTTTTAGATTTGGACTGACTGGAACGGCTAGCACGAACTGTGTACTTGAATGCGTTGATGAGGATATAGATTCGGATGAAAATTGTGTGGAAATCAATGCGAACAGGTAAATTTTTGAATAAATTATTCCTCACAATCAATACTCAAATAAGGGTAGTTAGTGAGGTCTTAGCGCTGCCATTTTGGTATTGTTAGCGGTCTTTTTTGCTTATCTGGGATATTATTCGACTTTATGTGAAATGCACTGATATATGATGTATTAGTTGTCCGTTTGTTGTGCATTTCCAGGCGGAAGCGCAAAAGTTTTTATTTTTTAACCTATACCATTATTTCAGGCAACTTCTCGAGCTGCATTCTCTCTACTTTGTGCTGGCTGGGAAATATGACTCGAAAACTAGGTTTGTCATACGAGCGAATGTGGACTTGGTCAGACACATTGTGGAGGCATTAGCCACACCCGCGAGTCTGGAGCAGAGAACGCAGCATGAGGTGAAAATTGAGGGCATAGACGTTTCTTACATCTTCCTCTTTCTTTCTCTCTCTCTCTCTCTCTCTCTCTCTCTCTTACCTGAATTGATGCCTACGTGAAGTTTAGTGTGCTTGAAGGCTTTGTATCCATTTTAGACCAGTCTTCGGTTCTGTAGTGCTCAACCCTTTTACAATTCCCATTTTCTAGCTGAGGAAGATGCTTTCGATTTGTGATCGCTATGGAATGGACATATTGATTGAGGATATAATTCGAGCGTTATGTTTGAACGGTTCGTTGTGAATTGATCTTACGGTTGCTTACCTTGTGTATCGATGTATCTGGCAACTAGACGGTGGATGAGGGTGTTCACGAGCAAAATAACTGTACTGGGGCGCGGCGGCCAACCCACAGGTTGGCTACAATGTGATTGCGACACGATCGAGCTTCCATGTTTATGTCTGATGAATACAGTTTTCTTGCGTGTTCTCGATTAAATGAATTATTGCAGCGAATCACTTCCTTCTCTCCGAACTCGACATTCTCTATCAGAAGTACTTTTGCGCAAGGGACTCCATTGTCCGCGAATTGCTCATGAGGCCCGACCTCGTGCTCGCGTGGAGCAACAGTCATCGGCTTAACGCCGAGCTAGTTGATAGGTGAGTGGTTTGGATGACGGGAATATCGATGAGGAAAGTGAAAGGGTCGCCCATAACTGAGCGGCGAACCATCCTTTTGCGCTGCGACTGAGGTTGTGCGTTTGCGTGGCGCGTATGCATAGAAACAAGTAAGATGCTTTACTGCCAAACAAGTCCAATATACAAAAGAGTGGTATTGTTGTGTTGCTTGCACCGTCTAGTGAGGACCGCGACGTTCCCTCGATTGAACTTGATTAGTGTTTTGGTTGTATGAACTTGCGGTGTATTACCGTTTACGTTTACAGTTTACTTAGGTGTTGGAGACGTCGACTTGCGAAAGTAAACCATTCAGATTTCATTTCGATATTTATTTCAGTGTCTGTGCACAATTGGACGTCGCGACCGTCTACCGTTGTGGTATCATTGCGGCGAGTCCGCTTCAAAATGGCACTGCTATTCGTCTGAGTATTGCCGGAAAGTTCAGTATTCCGCCGGCAGAAGACAGCGATGAGGAGGAAGAGCAAGAGAGGGAGCCGATGGTGGTTGGTGGACTTTTTTTAATCGAAAACGCATAGAAAATCAAAATTTTGTCTACAAAATCTAAAACCAAAAACCCAGAGCAGGCCGGGGGCCGGGGCCGTATCGGTTATTTCAGGCCCGGGACCCGCGCGTAGATCAGTTCTGTTGCGAAGACGGGTCTAACCTTAACCTTCTAACCTTTTTGCCTTAGCGAGTGAGTAGTACTGTACATGGTGTACCATGTGTTATCTCGCTATGAACGACGTTTCTATTGGGTGAGACCGCACAGGGAGAAGTTTCTTTCTGGAAGATTATAGTGAAATTAGCATTGCATAACACCCGAAGCATGCAGAGTTATCTTTTACCCTACGTCTATATACCGTAGTCACAATCCCTATTTTCACGAGATGGATGACTACAATAGGTATAGATCGTATGTTGTCGCTGGGATTGGAAGTTGGAAGTACTGTAGCGATGTGTTTAGACACATTCGGATTGGTACCAGGATAGCGGAGCCCAGAATCTTCACTTGCTCGAAGCGGAAGACATGAGGCGGTACATGATGGGAAAGGGAGAAACCGATCACTCGGTAGGTTTTTTGTTTTTGTGTGTGGAGAGGAAGATTTTGTATATGTGGCCTTTCAACACGAACGTAGGAATTCCGCTTGCTACGTAAAAAATAAAAAAAAATTGTCTCACGCTACAGGATTGAATTATTAAAGTTTGGAATGTCCATCAGGCCATCAGCCCCCCGAACTGACATCCTGATTATCTTGACATTACTGGTTTCTTTTCGTTTAGGTCTTCTTGTCGTGGTACCGACGTCGGGAAGTTGGCCCATTACACGTGGCGATGAGTAGACGACTGTGAGTTGATGACAAATTGATTTTGATAATTGCAGTTACTTTTTTGATTATATGTTAGATGCTGTGTTGGTTTTATCGACTTGCTTATCACTCTTTATTAAGAGAATCCCAACGTCTCAACTACGACAACGTAGAGTGGCTACGACGTGTGGTTAAAGCGAGTGTGAATTCCGGAGAGTGGGATAGAAAGCAGAGTCCGACGAAAGATGATGGAGATAGGAGGAGACGCAGGCGGACAGACACGAGGAGAAAGAGTAGTAGACGAGACAGCGAGAGGGATTCGTTTTCGGAGGATACGGTAACTAAAATTTGCTTTATGCAAAGTGTTTTTACTAGTTGGGGACTGATGGTTGAATTCTAGACCAAAGGTTAATGATAATGATTTTTCAGAGGAAGAGTGTATGCGTGGGTTCTCTGGAGATGGCGTCAGATTTGCATACGGATGTTGGCAGGTGAGTGCTTGCGCAGGGTGAAACATGCCTTCTTCGCATTTATATTCCAGAGCTCTCTCAATCAGCTTCCGGGTGGATCCTGTAATGTTTGTGCACTTAAGCGTTACGCTAGTATGTATGTCAATTTTTGGAGCTATTGAAGGAATTGAAGTATGCACTTTTTTGTCCTCATACTCTGCTCAGGTCTTTTCGTAACAGTAGGTTACTGTACTTCAGTGCGCAGCAGGAGCAAGTGTAAATATTTTCTGCTTATATGTTTCTGTTTTCCAGGCTCGACATTACGGATGAAGTTGATGAGATTGATGTTGAATCGCCGTTCACTATGGCAAATGGAGAGAAGGATCAGAGAAAGTCGGTGGAATTAGAGCACGGAAAACCTGTGGAGGAACGCGTAGGGAGCGATCAGGTATATACTTTTGGATGGGCATGCTAAGAGAGACAAGTGGCTTATTTTTTTTTTACTTATATGCTTTATTCATAAGACGTTTTGGCTGCTTTCTTTGTGTTATATTCTGTTTTAGTTTTTTGACCATGCGTATTCATCGTTGATAGTAAATTGATGTGTTTAGATGCAGTCGCACACTCGACCGATCCCAATCCGCAATGGTGACCAAATGCAATCATCATCAGTTTTATCAACACCTTCATCTTCCGTCCCGCTTACGACATCACCAACCGTAAGAAACCCGATCGATGAGCGGGCATTCCCTGAACTGGGCAAGGTATGTTGGTTTTCTGTAATATGCTAATCACCACCAATTCTGACGACCTTGTTATTGGGATTTATCGATTACCACATTATTAGAATTAGTATTACTTAGAATAATTAGTATAGAATAATAAAATATAGAATAATTAGTATTACTCTGTCGACAGAGCGTGGTTCTCAAATTTCTCAAAGGGAAGCTCTTGGGTTGTACTCTTTGCAAGGTGTAATGAAGTTACTTTCTGATTTCTTTAGAGTCCCATTAAGGCGCCTCCACACCGTCACAAGAAGGCGTCCACTCCAAGTGGAGGAAAGCAGAGATTCAAAAAAGTTGACTTGGACGATACTTTTGTGGAACCTGTTGTAGAAAAAGTTCACGTCGCGCCGTGGGCTCATTTAACAAAGTGAGTTTAGTAGTTATAGAGTGAATGTTAAAGCGAAATATCGGTCGGTTTGCGAAACACATCGAGTACGCCAGCATTCTTATACAGCCTATGCAAATTTGGCAAGATGTACTTGAGGTTAAACTGCTCGCCAATGTGTTTTCGTTTCGAAAACCCTGTGGCAAGATGTAAAAATGATCTCACCAATGTATTTTCGTTTCGAAAACCCTGTGGCAAGATGTACTTGAGGTTAAATTGTTCTTGCCAATGTGTTTTCGTTTCGAAACCCTGTGGCAAGATGTACTTGAGGTTAAACTGTTCTCGCCAATGTGTTTTTGTTTCGAAAACCCAGTGGCAAGATGTAAAAATGATCTCACCAATGTATTTTCGTTTCGAAAACCCTGTGGCAAGATGTACTTGAGGTTAAACTGTTCTTGCCAATGTGTTTTCGTTTCGAAAACCCTGTGGCAATATTTAAAACTGATCTCACCAATGTGTTTTCGTTTCGAAACCCTGTGGCAAGATGTACTTGAGGTTAAACTGTTCTTGCCAATGTGTTTTCGTTTCGAAAACCCTGTGGCAAGATGTAAAAATTGATGAGGTAAACTGTTCTCGCCAATGTGTTTTCGTTTCGAAAACCCTGTGGCAAGATGTAAAACTGATCTCACCAATGTGTTTTCGTTTCGAAAACCTTGTGGCAAGATGTACTTGAGGTTAAACTGTTCTCGCCAATGTGTTTTCGTTTCGAAACCCTGTGGCAAGATGTACTTGAGGTTCAAATGTGTTTTCGTTTCGAAAACCCTGTGGCAAGATGTACTTGAGGTTAAACTGTTCTCGCCAATGTGTTTTCGTTTCGAAAACCCTGTGGCAAGATGTAAAACTGATCTCACCAATGTGTTTTCGTTTCGAAAACCCTTGTGGCAAGATGTACTTGAGGTTAAACTGTTCTCGCCAATGTGTTTTCGTTTCGAAAACCCTGTGGCAAGATGTACTTGAGGTTAAACTGTTCTCGCCAATGTTTTTGTTTCGAAAACCCTGTGGCAAGATGTAAAACTGATCTCACCAATGTGTTTTCGTTTCGAAAACCCTGTGGCAAGATGTACTTGAGGTTAAACTGTTCTCGCCAATGTGTTTTCGTTTCGAAAACCCTGTGGCAAGATGTAAAACTGATCTCACCAATGTGTTTTCGTTTCGAAAACCCTGTGGCAAGATTGATTGAGTTAAACTGTTCTCGCCAATGTGTTTTCTTTTCGAAAAACCCTGTGGCAAGATGTACTTGAGGTTAAACTGATCTCGCCAATGTGTTTTCGTTTCGAAAACCCTGTGGCAAGATGTAAAACTGATCTCACCAATGTGTTTTCGTTTCGAAAACCCTGTGGCAAGATGTACTTGAGGTTAAACTGATCTCGCCAATGTGTTTTCGTTTCGAAAACCCTGTGGCAAGATGTAAAACTGATCTCACCAATGTGTTTTCGTTTCGAAAACCCTGTGGCAAGATGTACTTGAGGTTAAACTGTTCTTGCCAATGTGTTTTCGTTTCGAAAACCCTGTGGCAAGATGTACTTGAGGTTAAACTGATCTCGCCAATGTGTTTTCGTTTCGAAAACCCTGTGGCAAGATGTACTTGAGGTTAAACTGATCTCGCCAATGTGTTTTCGTTTCGAAAACCCTGTGGCAAGATGTACTTGAGGTTAAACTGTTCTCGCCAATGTGTTTTCGTTTCGAAAACCCTGTGGCAAGATGTACTTGAAAACTGTTCTCGCCAATGTGTTTTCGTTTCGAAAACCCTGTGGCAAGATGTAACTTGAGGTTTTAAACTGATCTCGCCAATGTGTTTTCGTTTCGAAAACCCTGTGGCAAGATGTACTTGAGGTTAAACTGTTCTCGCCAATGTGTTTTCGTTTCGAAAACCCTGTGGCAAGATGTACTTGAGGTTAAACTGATCTCGCCAATGTGTTTTCGTTTCGAAAACCCTGTGGCAAGATGTAAAACTGTTCTCGCCAATGTGTTTTCGTTTCGAAAACCCTGTGGCAAGATGTACTTGAGGTTAAACTGTTCTCGCCAATGTGTTTTCGTTTCGAAAACCCTGTGGCAAGATTACTGTGGTTAAACTGATCTGCCAATGTGTTTGTTTCGAAAACCCTGTGGCAAGATGTACTTGAGGTTAAACTGTTCTCGCCAATGTGTTTTCGTTTCGAAAACCCTGTGGCAAGATGTAAAACTGATCTCACCAATGTGTTTTCGTTTCGAAAACCCTGTGGCAAGATGTACTTGAGGTTAAACTGATCTCGCCAATGTGTTTTCGTTTCGAAAACCCTGTGGCAAGATGTACTTGAGGTTAAACTGTTCTCGCCAATGTGTTTTCGTTTCGAAAACCCTGTGGCAAGATGTACTGAGGTTAAACTGATCTCGCCAATGTGTTTTCGTTTCGAAAACCCTGTGGCAAGATGTAAAACTGTGCCAATGTGTTTTCGTTTCGAAAACCCTGTGGCAAGATGTAAAACTGATCTCACCAATGTGTTTTCGTTTCGAAAACCCTGTGGCAAGATGTACTTGAGGTTAAACTGTTCTCGCCAATGTGTTTTCGTTTCGAAAACCCTGTGGCAAGATGTACTTGAGGTTAAACTGATCTCGCCAATGTGTTTTCGTTTCGAAAACCCTGTGGCAAGATGTAAAACTGATCTCACCAATGTGTTTTCGTTTCGAAAACCCTGTGGCAAGATGTACTTGAGGTTAAACTGATCTCGCCAATGTGTTTTCGTTTCGAAAACCCTGTGGCAAGATGTACTTGAGGTTAAACTGATCTCACCAATGTGTTTTCGTTTCGAAAACCCTGTGGCAAGATGTAAAACTGATCTCACCAATGTGTTTTCGTTTCGAAAACCCTGTGGCAAGATGTACTGATTTAAACTGATCTCCAATGTGTTTTCGTTTCGAAAACCCTGTGGCAAGATGTACTTGAGGTTAAACTGATCTCGCCAATGTGTTTTCGTTTCGAAAACCCTGTGGCAAGAGATGTAAAACTGATCTCATGTTTTTTGGAACCCTGTGGCAAGATGTAATTGAGGTTAAACTGTTCTCCAATGTGTTTTCGTTTCGAAAACCCTGTGGCAAGATGTACTTGAGGTTAAAACTGATTCTCGCCAATGTGTTTTCGTTTCGAAAACCCTGTGGCAAGATGTAAAACTGATCTCACCCAATGTGTTTTCGTTTCGAAAACCCTGTGGCAAGATGTACTTGAGGTTAAACTGATTCTCGCCAATGTGTTTTCGTTTCGAAAACCCTGTGGCAAGATGTGTACTTGAGGTTAAACTGATCTCACCAATGTGTTTCGTTTCGAAAACCCTGTGGCAAGATGTACTTGAGGTTAAACTGTTCTCGCCAATGTGTTTTTCGTTTCGAAAACCCTGTGGCAAGATGTACTTGAGGTTAAACTGATCTCTCACCAATGTGTTTTCGTTTCGAAAACCCTGTGGCAAGATGTACTTGAGGTTAAACTGATCTCGCCAATGTGTTTTCGTTTCGAAAACCCTGTGGCAAGATGTTAAAACTGATCTCACCAATGTGTTTTCGTTTCGAAAACCCTGTGGCAAGATGTACTTGAGGTTAAACTGTTCTCGCCAATGTGTTTTCGTTTCGAAAACCCTGTGGCAAGATGTTAAAACTGATCTCACCAATGTGTTTTCGTTTCGAAAACCCTGTGGCAAGATGTACTTGAGGTTAAACTGTTCTCGCCAATGTGTTTTCGTTTCGAAACCCTGTGGCAAGATGTACTTGAGGTTAAACTGATCTCACAAATGTGTTTTCGTTTCGAAACCCTGTGGCAAGATGTACTTGAGGTTAAACTGATCTCGCCAATGTGTTTTCGTTTCGAAAACCCTGTGGCAAGATGTACTTGAGGTTAAACTGTTCTCGCCAATGTGTTTTCGTTTCGAAAACCCTGTGGCAAGATGTAAAACTGATCTCACCAATGTGTTTTCGTTTCGAAAACCCTGTGGCAAGATGTAAAACTGATCTCACCAATGTGTTTTCGTTTCGAAAACCCTGTGGCAAGATGTACTTGAGGTTAAACTGATCTCGCCAATGTGTTTTCGTTTCGAAAACCCTGTGGCAAGATGTACTTGAGGTTAAACTGATCTCGCCAATGTGTTTTCGTTTCGAAAACCCTGTGGCAAGATGTAAAACTGATCTCACCAATGTGTTTTCGTTTCGAAAACCCTGTGGCAAGATGTACTTGAGGTTAAACTGATCTCGCCAATGTGTTTTCGTTTCGAAAAACCCTGTGGCAAGATGTACTTTGAGGTTAAACTGATCTCGCCAATGTGTTTTCGTTTCGAAAACCTGTGGCAAGATGTAAATGTACTTGAGGTTAAACTGATCTCGCCAATGTGTTTTCGTTTCGAAAACCCTGTGGCAAGATGTAAAACTGATCTCACCAATGTGTTTTCGTTTCGAAAACCCTGTGGCAAGATGTACTTGAGGTTAAACTGTTCTCGCCAATGTGTTTTCGTTTCGAAAACCCTGTGGCAAGATGTAAAACTGATCTCACCAATGTGTTTTCGTTTCGAAAACCCTGTGGCAAGATGTAAAACTGATTCAAATGTGTTTTCGTTTCGAAAACCCTGTGGCAAGATGTAAAGGTTAAACTGATCTCACCAATGTTTTCGTTTCGAAAACCCTGTGGCAAGATGTAAAACTGATGATCTCCAATGTGTTTTCGTTTCGAAAACCCTGTGGCAAGATGTACTTGAGGTTAAACTGATTCTTTCCAATGTGTTTTTCGTTTCGAAAACCCTGTGGCAAGATGTAATGAGGTTAAACTGATCTCACCAATGTGTTTTCGTTTCGAAAACCCTGTGGCAAGATGTAAAACTGATCTCACCAATGTGTTTTCGTTTCGAAAACCCTGTGGCAAGATGTACTTGAGGTTAAACTGTTCTCGCCAATGTGTTTTCGTTTCGAAAACCCTGTGGCAAGATGTAAAACTGATTAAAAACTGATTCACCAATGTTTTTTTTCGAAAAACCCTGTGAAAACCCTGTGGCAAGATGTAAACTGATCTCACCAATGTGTTTTCGTTTCGAAAACCCTGTGGCAAGATGTACTTGAGGTTAAACTGTTCTTGCCAATGTGTTTTCGTTTCGAAAACCCTGTGGCAAGAGATGTACTTGAGGTTAAACTGTTCTTGCCAATGTGTTTTCGTTTCGAAAACCCTGTGGCAAGATGTACTTGAGGTTAAACTGTTCTCGCCAATGTTTTTGTTTCGAAAACCCTGTGGCAAGATGTAAAACTGATCTCACCAATGTGTTTTCGTTTCGAAAACCCTGTGGCAAGATGTACTTGAGGTTAAACTGTTCTTGCCAATGTGTTTTCGTTTCGAAAACCCTGTGGCAAGATGTAAAACTGATCTCACCAATGTGTTTTCGTTTCGAAAACCCTGTGGCAAGATGTACTTGAGGTTAAACTGTTCTCGCCAATGTGTTTTCGTTTCGAAAACCCTGTGGCAAGATGTTAAAACTGATCTCACCAATGTGTTTTCGTTTCGAAAACCCTGTGGCAAGATGTACTTGAGGTTAAACTGTTCTTGCCAATGTGTTTTCGTTTCGAAAACCCTGTGGCAAGATGTACTTGAGGTTAAACTGTTCTCGCCAATGTGTTTTCGTTTCGAAAACCCTGTGGCAAGATGTAAATTGAAAACTGATCTCACCAATGTGTTTTCGTTTCGAAAACCTGTGGCAAGATGTAAACTGAACTGATTCTCGCCAATGTGTTTTCGTTTCGAAAACCCTGTGGCAAGATGTAAAAACTGATCTCACCAATGTGTTTTTCGTTTCGAAAACCCTGTGGCAAGATGTACTTGAGGTTAAACTGATCTCGCCAATGTGTTTTCGTTTCGAAAACCCTGTGGCAAGATGTACTTGAGGTTTTAAAACTGATCTCACCAATGTGTTTTCGTTTCGAAAACCCTGTGGCAAGATGTAAAAACTGATCTCACCAATGTGTTTTCGTTTCGAAAACCCTGTGGCAAGATGTAAAACTTGAGGTTAAACTGATCTCGCCAATGTGTTTCGTTTCGAAAACCCTGTGGCAATGTTAAAAAAACTCTCCAATGTGTTTTCGTTTCGAAAACCCTGTGGCAAGATGTACTTGAGGTTAAACTGTTCTTGCCAATGTGTTTTCGTTTCGAAAACCCTGTGGCAAGATGTAAAACTGATCTCACCAATGTGTTTTCGTTTCGAAAACCCTGTGGCAAGATGTACTTGAGGTTAAACTGATTCTCGCCAATGTGTTTTCGTTTCGAAAACCCTGTGGCAAGATGTACTTGAGGTTAAACTGATCTCGCCAATGTGTTTTCGTTTCGAAAACCCTGTGGCAAGATGTAAAACTGATCTCACCAATGTGTTTTCGTTTCGAAAACCCTGTGGCAAGATGTACTTGAGGTTAAACTGATCTCGCCAATGTGTTTTCGTTTCGAAAACCCTGTGGCAAGATGTAAAACTGATCTCACCAATGTGTTTTCGTTTCGAAAACCCTGTGGCAAGATGTAAAACTGATCTCACCAATGTGTTTTCGTTTCGAAAAACCCTGTGGCAAGATGTACTTGAGGTTAAACTGATCTCGCCAATGTGTTTTCGTTTCGAAAACCCTGTGGCAAGATGTAAAACTGATCTCACCAATGTGTTTTCGTTTCGAAAACCCTGTGGCAAGATGATTGTTAAAACTGATCTCACCAATGTGTTTTCGTTTCGAAAACCCTGTGGCAAGATGTAAACTTAAACTGATCTCACCAATGTGTTTTCGTTTCGAAAACCCTGTGGCAAGATGTACTTGAGGTTAAACTGATCTCACCAATGTGTTTTCGTTTCGAAAACCCTGTGGCAAGATGTACTTGAGGTTAAACTGATCTCACCAATGTGTTTTCGTTTCGAAAACCCTGTGGCAAGATGTAAAACTGATCTCACCAATGTGTTTTCGTTTCGAAAACCCTGTGGCAAGATGTACTTGAGGTTAAACTGATCTCGCCAATGTGTTTTCGTTTCGAAAACCCTGTGGCAAGATGTAAAACTGATCTCAATGTGTTTTCGTTCGAAAACCCTGTGGCAAGATGTGATCTCAATGTGTTTTCGTTTCGAAAACCTGTGGCAAGATGTAAAACTGATCTCGTGTTTTTCGTTTCGAAAACCCTGTGGCAAGATGTACTTGAAAACTGATCTCACCAATGTGTTTTCGTTTCGAAAACCCTGTGGCAAGATGTAAAACTCACCAGAAGTTAAACATCTCACCAATGTGTTTTCGTTCGAAAACCCGTGGCAAGATGTTATATGATACATCTATTCTCCCTACCGGTTAACACATGAGTACCTAATTTCCTTTTAAAATTTATTAAATAAGGCAATTCTTCGGACATCCATTTTTTCAGTATTCTTGCCTTATAATGGGGTTTGCAAGTATGCCAAAAACCGCGAGTTTTCCTTGCAAGTATCAATTCGCAAAATCGTGTGCTTTTTACACCAATTTACCGTAACTTTGGACACATCCACACTATAGAAAATCCGCCAACAAAGCAAATCATTTGTCGGACAAATGGTCCCGTGGCGATCGGTCGTAAAACTGCCTGTAGATGTGTTCGTGTAGTGCCAAGATACGGTGAATTTTTCGATACTTGCAAGGAAAATCGGGCATACTTGCAAACCCCATAAATCAGGCTACTTGCTAATTGATCTTGAGTGAGACACGTGATGGGGAGACGAGACACGAGACGGATTGAGACGCGCGCGCTAATTCAAATGCTATATACTGTAGAAAGGAATGTCCGAACACGCTAATTGCCGTAATAGTTAAAAATTTTAATATGAAATTAGCTACTCATGTGTTAACTGCTGTGGAGAATATGAATATCATATAAAAGTATAAAAATATTGTTTATCTCGTGAGCCTGATTCTTTAAACTGACTCAACAATTCTCGTGTATCATATGCGAATGTATTTATGTATAGTTTAACCGAATAAATCAGAGACCCGAGTTGCATACAATACATGAGATCAGTTTCCGATTCAGACGCAAGCTTGACAAACCCCGTAATATGTCGCTTTGAAGAAATGCGGCATATTATGCTTTGACGACTTTTTTCAGAAGCGTGTTCTCGGAAATCGTGGCGCTCAGAGCTCGGCAATTGTTTCGAATTTGCTAGTTCAATGATGTGATGTATGGCGCATGCGGTTCGAGGCTTGCTGTTTGGTTCAGCGACCTGCTATCTGAGGCTGAAATACTGGAAGTAGGATTTTTTGTAAACATTTGTATTTTGTTCTCGTCTATGAACGAATGAGCATATAAGTAAGGACTGTAAGGAGACTTCTCCTCTTGCCCCTTTTGTTAGTTTGGAAATTTGGTTGTTTGTTTGTTGGTTACCATCAAACTAAATTGTCTTGGAAAAAATGATGTTTTCGCAAATGGTAATAGTTACCGTCCATAAAAAAACTTATTTTATTTTTTTCATCGTACCTGATTACCTGATATCGGCTATGTTAAAGGAACGGGTCCATAAAAACATATATTTATAGCATAAATTTATAACATAAAAAACATGACTGTATTGACAGATACTCTGCTGGGACATAGCAAGAGCCAGTTACCCTCGGGTCACACGGTGATGAAATAAGGGTGCAATTATTTTGTGCCTACGGTATAGTTATCCGAATATCGAACCCAAAAAATTTCAGCGGGATAAAGTCTAGCCGAAATTTAGTGTACATATATAATAATAAATCCTATTTATACAAATTATAAAAACGTGCTAAATATAGGTTTATTTTGATGGGCCCGTCCCTTTAATAGCTCTTGCATATTTTATATGTATTATTTAGGCTGTGGATTTGGAATCAGTCGATGATTATCTAGCTTCGCAAACGGATACTTGTCCTTCGCTGTTGATAACTGCGGGTGTGGTTTTCAGTTATTAGCGATTTCTATCATTTATTAAACGAAATTCAAAGAGTTCGACGGTTAATTCCGGCCCATTGTTTTTCAATCATGATCTGTCTTTCTGTATAAGAAATGTAATTGCAGCTCTCGTCCCTGTACCATGCCTCTTTGTTTCTCCAAAGGCTACAGCAATCGGAATGGTCCCAGTGGTCTCGCTTTTGGGTGAGCGACACTTTTATGATCGTTTTTTTTCTTTACTTGGAATAACTAGAGCATTTGAGAATCTGAACGTGTTCACTCGTACTAAATGTCAAATTCGGGTTTTGGAACATTTTGTAAGGGCAGTCATTGACCATGTTTCACCATATAACATTTGTAAATCCCCCGGAGATTGTCCGTCAGCGACTTTACGCATCATTTTATACCCATTGTCAAATCATATTTATTCCAGGAAGTCTGGCCGTGCATTATGCTACCATGCGGCGGTTTGTTTTTCTCTGTCGGCGGTTGAGCTTAGCTCTTTCCTCGGCGCTCTCATCGCTGAAGAAACGACAGATCGCGGCATTTGGGTAAGATGTCAAGTTTCTTTTCTTTGAATTATCGCTTCTAAGGAGGGTTGGGTGAGCTTAACCCAGGTTGCAATCACGAAATGCTGTGAACTCTTGGAAGGGTTAGTTAGGGTACGATATTGTGATCTTTGCTAAAGGCTCGGCACGTTCCTCCTGTACTTTGTAAATGGCGTGTGGTTGCGGGAAGTAGTGTGTGTAACCAGGAGGGCACCTGGCTTGTTAGGCGACTGACCAGGGTTCGATTTTGGTCCACGCATTTTCCCAATGCAAGATAACCGTAGTATAGGCCTGCTTTTGATCTGTAGGTTTAAATTGATCGTTTATCTTTCTTTATCGCTTTTATTTCAGTGTGGGACTATCACTGACTGGCGCCTTTCCAACAACCCGGAAAAGGCTTGTTGAACAATTAAGGCTTGTTGCGAAGGCTTTTTCGACTGAATCGGCCGCTTTGGTTATGAACAGGTTGGACTTTTCTTTGTATGGCTTACTGCCTGCTACAGTATTTAATATAGCTATGATAACCTCAGCTCCAAAAATTAATGATTATTTTACTTCAGACCTTCTGATGCGGAACATTTATATGCAAATTTCTTCACCGAAGAGACGCACATCTTACTGGAAAGTGACTGTGATTCTAATCCACACCTGATCACACTAAATTCGATTACGGTAGGCTATTGCGAGTTTGTTGTATTTTTCGAATATCATGTTCTGGTCGTTATGTATCAAAATATGTGTGTGAACAAGAGATCGGTTACGGTAACTTCCGATACAATTGTTTGTCTACTAATGCGGGCGTAGTTAGTCACTTGCAATTTGATTCCAGACGTTGTGGGAACTGTGCAAATTACTCCGATCTGAATTTGCCCGAATCGCCATTATAGGAATCGAACATGGATCATTCAATGTTTTTAAGGCATTGTGGAGGATTAATAGGTAGGTTATTGGAGGTATTTCAAATAATGTTTGGGTGACTGTATGACAAAACACTGACTTTTTTTTACCGGAATACACATTCTACTGTAATGTGTGAAGGACATCGATACGTTTCTAATGTGGTCAAATCGTCAACCTTTAATTATGTAAGATATTCTGGTATACGGTAGCGTATATCTTTTTTCAATTCCAGCGTTCTGTCCCGCAGTGCTTCTACAATTGAAGAAGTTTTCCATAAGTTGCATACTGTGGAAAAGAACATCGCGAAATGCGAGACACGGCAA